>CAJQZM010031940.1:0-14432 GCA_907164665.1 Colias nastes | reverse complement strand
CGTTCCTGTGGGAATTCCGTGATAAAACCAACCAATCAACAAACATAACAGTAACAAACATACATACTCACAACTTCGCATTTATAATATTAGTAAGATTGCTAAATCAGTTTTAAAGACATGAGACATGTGACGTCAGATGGTAAACAAAAAAAGAGGGTAGAATAACATTTATCTCTATTATCTTCTATTAATTAAATACATAATTAATGTATACTGTAGTAAATACGTATAATATCTTTGTATGTCTGTTATCAAAACACAATTAACAAACATTATGAGTCGTGTGGCATAACATTTGTTACAGATAATGTTGACATACCTAATATCTTTCTGTTGATAAGATTCAGTTAACACTAATAGTATGATGTTAAGCAATAAATATAAATAACTATTGACCATGACTTTCTATATATGGAATTAATTAATGGTAAGGACTATTTACTATTCTATAGAACATAACTGAAAAACGTCAACAAACCACATGTTCATGACCTTAGATATTATGCTAATCTTTGTGTAGTCAATGAAGCAAAACATTTAATTAAAAATGGCATTACTATTAAACATAAGGTTTACTATACAATACATAGTACGTAATACCATAAGTAATTAAAAAAAACAATTACCAGAGAACAATCGCAAAGCAATCCACAAGGTCACTCGTACACAAACACCAAACTGATAACACAATCACTATACCATTCAAATTCGTAACACAATACGTAATAATTGTAACGCGTCCGTCACCGTCGACGGTTGGATAAGGAATGAGGAGATGTAGGAAGTGTTCAACTGACCTGGGCTTTTCCTGAAGCTGCGCGCGCGCCGGCTCACCCCCCACCGGGCCTGCAAAGTTACATAATGTCACCATGATTTCGGATAATCGGGACCTTTTACTCTTCAGGGATTTTCATACTTTTTAAAAACATGTCACTATGATTTCGGATATATGGAACAATTTACTCTTCAAGGACTTTCATACTTTTCAATAACACAACGTCACCATGATTTTGGATAAGTATATGGAACAATTTACTCTTCAAGAACTTTCATACTTTTCAAAATTAATATCACCATGATTTATGGAACTTACTCTTCAAGGGTTTACAGCATTGTCGAGCTTACAGAATCAAGGACATTTAAAAAATATATAGGTAGCAATCGAAAATGAAAGTAATTTGGGTTGTTTCACTTTCGTACGGTGCCGGTTGCTTCACGTTTTAATGTGGGTTGATATTTTTGGGTTAGAATTGATGTAATGAAATAAATGTTTATTATACGAGAACAACTTTAATATTTTAGCACGAATATAGAAATGTTCTCCAAAAGAAACTTTTCTCCAAATTTTAAAGACCCAGTTACAGAATTAGTTTATGATTATGAACTAGGAAATAATAACTTACAAATATCATCAATTTACATTATCAGTGATAGAAATCAAATTGTAAGGTGTGGTTATGTCAAATCGATCTTTGGTTATCGGTCATCATTGATAAAATGTGATGGGAAATAAAAATATACTTAGATCAAATGCAAGAACTGTTAACAGGGAAATTATATAAAACATATAAATATATTTCAGGACAATTTTCACATACGGCACGATCTGATTCCATTCTAAGCTTTCGCTTGTGTTGTGAAAACAATATGGCTGATAAACAAACATATATATAATTTTAAATAAATACTTATATAGATAATTAACACCCAGACACAGAGCAAACATCTATATTCATCACACAAATATTTGCCCCAGGTGGGAATCGAAACCACGACCTCTGGCTTGGAAGGCAGGGCCACTGCCAACTAAGCCAACCGGTCAATACATTCTAAAGCCGTTTGGAAATCAATAAAGCACTAAAGTATTTTAAAAATATTGAAATGTTGTGTATAAAATTAATGAACATTAAATTGAGCACATTATCTTCTTTTAGAACTAAAGATAATGCATTAAATAGACAACGATATACATATTTCAATAAATGTCAACACATGCCCTAATCCCGCACTTCAACTGTGCCATAGCATTCACCTCTACCATTCTGACCGAAAGCCATCACCTGCTTATGTACACACACGTAGAAGCCAGGTCAATAATTTTATTAAATAACCTCTTACAAAACATATCGCGTCCATCAAGATAACGAACGTGTGCGTTGCGTAGTGTTACATCAATGATCAATGCAATGTTCCCATGCGATCGCAATCACGACTCACGCTTTTGTTTGTGTTTTGTGTTCGCTCGTTTGAGTTCGCAGTTGGCACATCCTTGAAGGCAGACTGAGATAGAAATTACCGTATTTCTAAACCGGTAATTGGTGAAGATTCTAAGACTTATTTTAATAATGATTATCTCTGACCCTATAGTTTCCTTACGATGACCATTTTCAATGGAAATCCTTTTATTATCAATGGATAATAATACGTACGTGGACGTCGACGACGACGAATCTAAAACATTTTGATGATGTGAAGTCATCAAAATGTATTAGAGATTTGAACTGGCGACAAGTAATTAGTAAGTTAGGTATGTAAAAAATAAATAAAATCTATACTAATATTATAAAGCTGAAGAGTTTGTTTGTTTGTTTGAACGCGCTATTCTCAGGAACTACTGGTCCGATTTGAAAAATTGTTTCGGTGTCAGATATGAGATAGCCCATTTATCGAGGAAGGCTATATATCATCACGCTAAGACCAACAGGAGCTGAGCACTGCGGGTACCACGAAGCACGGCTAGTAATAAATAAGTAAATGCTACAGAAGAGCTTAGGGATAGCAGATTATAAAACAACGACCCTTGAAAAATCTCATCTATCTGACAAGACGTACTTAAAGAATATATTTTTCTTTTTATACAGCGTATAAGTTTAGGTACATTATATAGGAATATATCCACTATGACTAGGGTTGCCAGATGGCCGGGATTTCCGGGATTGTCCCGGAATTTTGCGTGCCGTCCCGTGTCCAGTAATTTTACTTAGTTGTCCCGGAATGAAAAAATACTAGTTTTTACTAAGTTACTACGACTGCAAAAGTAAAACCAAACATAGCGCTCTCGCGCAGCTAGGTGAGCGAAGGGAGGGGTGAGCGACTCGCTTCACGTCGCTCGACAAGTCGCCACCCGCACTCCGTTAGTTTTTTATATTAGATAATAAATGATGATTATTATCTACCAAAGTTTTACTTAATCGTAATAAAGTGCTCAATATTTGTTCTATATTTTATTTATGTTACAAAAGCTGATGTTGATTTTCCATCAAAGTTTAATTGATATGTTATAGTCAAACCCCGAAGCTCGGGCACTCGTAGGTTGGACTGGTCAATCCTCAGGTCTGACATAATGACTTGGTCCAAATACATGTAATAAATATTTCGGCCATATACTAAACAATTTTCAAACCTGGGAAAAACTAATTTGGTCAGGCAAACGTCAAAACACCATTTTAGTAAATCGGGGATTGACCATTCAAACTTGAATTAGGTATAAAATGTCTTATTTCCGTATATTTGAAAGAATTTTATTATTTTAGCAGCTTTCAAGTCTTAAGAACCGATTTAACTCTGCCAGTTCTGATACCTGATTGGTCAGTAATACGTGATTTTCACTTTGTATTTGAGATGCTTTGGAATATACGGAGGTCCGAGGTTAGTTTGTAAGATGAGATATGAAAAAATATTTTTTTTTGAAATCTTATTGTTTGTTTAAATAATTTATTAAGTAGTTAATTTAAAATGAAAAATTATACTTTTTCTGACAGATATATTGATTTTAATGTTTATTGTTTAAATAAAAAATTAGATCGAGGATTGACCGAGTTTAACAGTCGCTTCTAGAATTGACCAGGCCAAAACCAAAACAGAAGAATTTTTGTTCGACGTTTGACTGAAAAGTTAGGAGCTTAGGGTTGAGTAACAAGCTTCTAAAAATTTTATACAATTTTGGAAATCCACTCGGAAACTAGATGCTAAGCCGGGTCTACCTGTGAGTGTGGGTGGGAAGAATGATCAAAGAGAAATCGCTATGATGTTCAAGGATCATTTTACAGTAAAGTCACCTCTTGGATCATCTAATACAAAAGTGGGTGTGGAATCTGGAGGGCGTGGAGATGAACCTCTGTTTCATATCATTTCTTCAAATAAAATTAAGTCAATTATTAAGAATATGAGCAAAGGTAAATCTCCAGGTCATGACGGGCTCAGTATCGAGCATTTAAAATATGCGGGATGTCATCTGCCTAAGCTACTCTCGATGTTCTACACACTATGTATAAGGCACTCATATCTGCCAGCAGATCTCATGAAAACAATCGTTGTACCTATTTTAAAAAATAAAACAGGTGACATTTCCGACATTGGAAATTATCGTCCCATATCTCTTGCTACAATTTTGGTTAAGGTGTTGGACAGTGTGCTTGATGCGAGATTAAACAATATTTTGGACTTACATGATGCACAGTTTGGTTTTCGACCAGGACTTTCCACTGAAAGTGCAATCTTCAGCTCGAAGCACACTGTACAATACTATACCAAGCGTAAAACACCAGTGTACGCTTGTTTTCTAGACCTTTCCAGGGCTTTTGACCTCGTGTCGTACGATGTTTTATGGAATAAGCTGTAGGGTAGGGGTTTACCAGTTGGCATTCTTAATGTTTTTAAGTATTGGTATGCCAACCAACGGAATACTGTAAAATGGTCTAACGCTTTTTCCGAATCGTATGTGTTAGAATGCGGTGTAAGACAAGGGGGACTGTCGTCGCCTAAATTGTTCAATCTCTACGTAAATGACCTTGTTGTCGAACTCAGCAATATGAGGGTTGGTTGCCGGTTCGAAGGTATCAGTTGTAACAACATAAGCTATGCCGATGATATGGTATTGCTGTCCGACTGCAAGTGTCATTTCTAAGATGCTCAAAGTCTGTGAGACATATGTCGCTGCTCACGGTCTGCTTTATAATGTGTCTAAATGTAAATGCATTGTTTTTGGGGACGTTGGTAAGCATAGGAAATGCACGTCTGATATATCTCTTAACGCTATAACAGTTGAAAGAGTTAAAGAGTTTAAGTATCTCGGACACATGCTTACTGATGACCTCAAGGATAATGTAGATATAGAGCGTGAGCGTAGGCGTTGGCGATCCGAAGTAATATGTTGGCCCGTAGATTTGCCCGTTGTAGTAATCCAGTGAAAATCACGCTTTTTAAAGCCTACTGTCAGAATTTCTACACGGGTAGTCTATGGTTTGACTATACTGATAGATCGCTTAATGCCTTACGTGTCATGTATAATAATGCGTTTAGAATGCTGTTGGGACTGCCTCGCTACTGCAGTGCGTCTGGCATGTTCGCTAATGCGCATGCTGACGATTTCTGGGCGATAATACGCAGAAATACCAGCGTCTACTTTCGATAGAGTGCGGCGCAGTCACAACAGTCTCATGATGATAATTTCGGAGAGATATATGTCATCTTTCATGGGACACTTTGTGCGTAAACTTGTCCATTCAAAGCGACAGGTTTACGCATAAGGTGCCTCATCATCTGATAATTATTAGTATATTTTAATATTTACTAACATTAGTTTATAAGTCACGTACTAACATTAATGGATCTCTATCATCTAATTGTTTTATAATAAATAAATAAATAAATAATACTTCAGTCAAAGTGCGAAATTCAAATGTATTTCGAGGATTGCCCCATGGCTTTTGCCAAACCTAAGATAAACCAGTCCTTCCGCGAAGTAATTATGTTTCGGGTTAACAGATAACTGAAAGAGTATCTCAGATTCTTTTTTAAGTTCATTTTTCATGTTGATATTCAAAATTTACTATTTAGGCCTTAAAAGTTGCTTAGAAAAGTTGAATTACAATTTTTTTTCCTAAAAAAAGTATTTTTTTTTCATCAACCAATAGTTGTATGTAATTCTTACTTAGTTTAGCCTCGGACCAAAGACCAAACTGATTCCATTCGGGGCCCCAGAAATGTCCCGGAAATGATCAGCTTGGATCTGGCAACCCTAACTATGACGCCTCTTGTGTGAATGTTGACCCAGCACTTGCGTGACCCAATTTTTTTTCGAAACTTTTTAACTTCAAATAGCAAGACAAGTTTATACTGAAGATATAGATAACATACGGGCACTTATTTTTATCAAATGCGGAATACAGAATATCCTTAGTGAAAAAATACGAAACAGGGAAATTCATACAACAAATTTAATTAAATTGAAAAATGTTGCAAGTAGAAAAATACTTGGGGTAATTAATTCAGGAAGAACTACCAGCATCCATCCCTTTTGGATAGAAACCGACCAGAGAAATATTTATATAAACAATATAATTTACTTGACACTTAGAAAGGAACAATAAGCAACACTTTGCAAATTTAACTGATTACACATGACATTAATCACCTATGGAATATCAAACGAAACAGCAAAGACAAGAATAATGGGAGTTAATGCCATTAACCATAAGCAGTCTTAATGCGATGCGTGCTATTCACCTTACACGGTCATTAATTTCTTAACGATTTAATTAGTATTTATAACCTTGTAATCACCTTAATTGTCACATTTACACAAAGCTCGCAAATAGACACGCATAATGTTTCTTTAACGTTGATATTTTCGAACAAATAACGACGAATATCAAACAAACACAACAACATTAAAAAAACAAACATCCTGAGTTTTTTTGAAGAAATACAACATGGACGTTATTAAACCTATCATTAAAAATTAAGCCCATACTTATCTGTGATATTAACTAATCACTTAATCCAATCAGTCATCAATTAATTTAAAAACATCGTATTCGTAACAACATTGACTCGTAACTAGCGGCTTTCCTTGCCTTCCTAATTAATAAGAAAAACACATATCAAACAACTTACGACATTCTTTAGATCTAATCCTCTTACCTAATCCAATTGAACCAGGTAGTCATTTATTTGATACCACTATTATTATTGTTATTCAGGCCAATAGACTTCCTTCTTTAGAAAATATAACAACATGATGCTAAAGATATATAATTACAACACACATATACGAATTCCAATTCCTTCAAAATAATACAAATTTATTACCCATTTCTACATAGCCATAAATGGTTATGCTCTACAACACATAAGTGTATTACGATAAGTCAAAGCGACTTCCATATCATTTACGTAATACGCGGGGCAGTGGAAAAAATTGTATCGGTTACGAGAAAAATCTAGATCTGCTTTTCCCGGTTGATTGAAAAACACCTATAAAACAAGACTAGACCATATGTAACGATGGATACGAAGTGATTGATATCGATATGCAAACAGCAATCAAAACATTAGATAATGATACAATAACATGTGATTAAAACTGAGAACGAATTTCCATACGTATCCATATTTAGACAAGCGTTAAGGAACTATTACGTCCTTAATGAATGCAAATGTAATGTGAAGATCTAGGTCAAACCGCACGGGTTAAATTGAAACTTAACTTCGGGGTCACGCATATATTTTCATATGTAGGTTTGAGACAGTGATGTAAGTAAAGTGACCTTACTTTTTAAGTAACAATCGCAAAACACGTTGCCGGTTCTGCAATAGCAACGACAGGAAAAGATGTTGACCCAATGAAGTGTCTCAAATTGAATAGGTACATAATACGAATTCGTAGTCAAGATTGGAATTTATTAAAAACCAGAAATATTATGAGCATGTCTTTATAGCATTCACACATCATACAAATAAACAACACGACATAATGAAAAAAATATTTTTTTAACAAAAGTTCAACCACCTTCAAATGGCCAAAACTAGACAAAACTTTAATTGGACCAAACGGAAGGCAGTTGTTTTCAAATAAAGATAGATTCAAAAAAAATTGGTTCAGCCAATCGACATTTCTGAGGTAACAACTCCAAAAAAATATAATCGAATTTGAACCTCTTCCCTTATTTAAAGACTGCGAAGATTGAAAATAACCATAAATACCCCTTAAAAGTTTCCCAATCACAGAGTCCGTTCATAATGACCCCTTTAAACGTTCCAGAAAAGGTTGTATTCACAGACAATCGCGAGATGCAGTTACAAAATCTAAGTTCAGATGCCCTGCGCGAATGTGCCACTTTCACTATCGTCGGCCCACTTCGTCCGCTGGTCATTTACCGCTTACAACATGCCTTATGTCATAGCGGTTCGTGCTCTGCTGCGACCGACATTGTGAAGGACGAATCTTGGCGGTTACAAAATGGGGCGTGATGCAGCGCGGTAATAGTGGTTCTTGTATGACAATTGCGTGAATATTGACTCAGCATAAGGGAGATTGAAAGAAGAATCTTGGCGGTTACAAAATGGGGCGTGATGCAGTGCAATAGTGGTTCTTGTATGTCAATTTATTGCGCGAATGTTGTATATATTGACGCTGTTGCTAAATCTTACTGCAGTGTCAATTCAATAAGAAAGGAAGATTCAATAACAGAATAGAAAGAGCCAATAATAACCGAAGATTCGCTAATAGAAATGGCTTTTGTAATATTAATCTAAACAATGATGAAATCAATGAAGATGATAATCAAGATGATAGGTACCATCATTACAAAAACATGAGAAATTTCAACACGCCAATCTGTATACGCCGGCAGTCATTGTACAGTTACTTCTTGTAATTATGATCAAAGACGACCTGAATTTTATAAACATCTGAGATTGAGAAATAAACTAATTCCGAGATGAACGACAGGAGTTGGAAAATCAATTATTTGAATTTATAATATAGACAGGATAAGAATTCTAATCAAAGATTATTTAGTTAAGTCAGTGAATAAGGTCTCTCCATGATTTCTACATTCTCATGCCATAAAATACAATTGAAAAAACAACGTATCATGATGCATTTAGCGATTCCTCGATGGGCTACATACCGACTTTAATTTGTTTACCATTCACTTTCCGCTCCATAACAACAAAACTAAATTACAGACACATTCTTGCTCATAATCATCATATTATTATAGCTCCTAATCCAGCTTGCATCGTTCATTTAAAACGCAGCCTTATTTCAATTATTGCATATAATTAAATCAAACGTTGAACTATTATCCAACATACATCATACACGATTAACGGAATAATTTAGATCGAAATTCCGATTAATATCGAGCGTTATAAATAACAGTTTTATTGTTTAGCACCGACATTTATGGTAACGTAATCGTTTTCAATTATGCAATGTTTATAACGGTGCAATTATAAGCCTGCGCCACTAGGTATCGCCTAGCTATACGATAGTACTGATAGTAAATACTAAGGCTGGGTTGCAACATGTTACTTTAGCAATAACAAACATGTTATATAGTAACGGTTAGGGAAAATATGAGTTGCACCATTTGACAATTTTATATGTAGATGACGTCACAATTCAGACTCTAAGGGCCGGCGCAGATATGGCGGAGCGCAGCGCAGCGCATTTTTCATTGACAAACTATTTTCGACATTGTTCTCATAAAATTAAAATTCAAAATCAAATAACAACAATTTATTTAGAGGAGCATCGAAGAGTCACACGCGAAAGTAGCGCGTTGCGATTTTTTGAATGTTATTTTAATGAGGACAATGTCGATAATAGTTTGACGGTGAAAAATGCGCTGCGCTGCGCTCCGCTCCGCCATATCTGCGCTGGCCCTAACATTAACCGCATGCGTTTCAGCAGTAAAAGCTATTGTTAACGTAAAATAAGTATCAGAAGTGCCAAATATAAAATCATTTGACTTGTAACCCTGTTAACTTTAACTGTGAAATAATACCCTGGTGCGACACATTTAGCAGTCACTGTAAAAGTCATCGTTGCTGTTATTGTTAAATATGACATTAATTTTAACTTTAACTACTACCAAGTATTCGATATTCACTATAACTTGTAAATGAGACAGCTTGAGCAAGCGACCTGTTGCAACTTCGCGGTATCAGTGTGGTGTAGACTATAGCGCAATATTACACAAGTACTTTAGTATTATATTGCATCGAAGTTTCCTTTCCAAACTGTATACCTACGAGACCTAACTTTATACGATAAGGCTAGTAAAATGATTAAAGTTCCAGACAACGGAGTTAGTAAGTTTTAGAACAGTTTATGGTCTATTAACATAAATATTGAATTTGTTTTAATTCGCAGTGTAAAGACATTTATGTAGTAGAAGGAAGTTCTCTTTATGAGCATAAGAAAAAACTTTAGGGAGCGACAGCGATTTTACTTAGAAAAGCCACAATTATTGCCACCACACATTTACAGCCAAATAATGAATCTAAAATGGCCTTAATTTAAATTTAACTATAGTCAGTATAAGCATACTAGGTTTAGTTACCTAGGATTATGCAGAATTTTTGAGTATCAGCAATCAAAATAAAAAAAAGTGATGTCATAAACCTAACACCATTAAACCCAGTCTGATCGAGCCCTTAGCTTCAACTACTTTTTACTAACTAGGTATTCAGGAAAAGGATGTTATTGCAGGAAACTCGACACACTCGCTACAAGGATTTATACCGGCATGCGTGTTACTTTGTAACGTACTAGTTTAAGATTTGCTATCATATAATAATGGTGTGAATTATATAAGTATCGTAGTAGTTTTATATAGTTCAACTTAAATGGTTGACGTAAGTATAGCACTTCATTTATAAGTTGTTTTTGTGTGTCTGTTTTTGCTCTTTCACATGAAACAGTAAAAAAGTAGCGTAGGTACCTACCATTTTTAAATAAATTAGTATAAAGTATAAAGTGTATGTATGTATTGTTTTTTTGCTGTAAAATGTTTATACTTAGATTGTTTAGACTTATAATAAAATCCACTTACTCGTAGTGAGGCCCGCATCGCCCCGGTCTGTCGGTGTCAGGCCCATGGCTGGCCGGGCGCAGGCTTCATCACTGTAAACAAATAAATACTTTATTCTATTCCTAATAACGATTTCTTTTGACGTGATAACGTCTTTAAAATCGTTTTAGTCGGGTGACATGTTCAGAAACTTGTGTCACACCAAAACCTCACGAGCGCGATCGCAGGTATAACGAGAGAGAGACGGACCGATCTCCCGTCTCATCTCGAGCGCTGCCACTGCATTATGTTATCACGTAAACATCTCGATCGTAAACCTACTTTACAAACAACCAATTTTTTTTTCTTTAAGTTTTCATTTGTTGTACAAAAAAGGGTTTGTACCTACTTAAAAAGTATTTGTGTTTTTTCAGTCAATGAGCTATTTATTAACCTGTATGAAATCGTAATAAAACTAATATTTTGATGACAATAAGCTGGTATTATTGATGTAATGAAACACCACCTCAGTAAACAATCTATAATAAAATTTACAATAAAATAGAGCGTGTGTGCCGAGCACACGTGTCAGAAGTGAAACTTTTTTGGCAAGATTCAAAAGAAGTTTGACTTTAAAAAAAATATTGCAGAGTTGTTCCGTACCTCAGCAGCCGGTCCCTATAGCAGACGACGGTCCGCCTTTCGTCACTAACGCCAATCGAGAAGGTCGCGAGATCAGGCCGGTTCAGTTGTTCCACACAACGATGTATCAGGAACCGACGGTAGTTGCTCACGGGCGGGAAGACTAGCACACTGTGTATGTAAACTGTATTTTAGAGAATATAGCATAAAGCATATTAATTTTATGTACTGCATCATCACTACATAGTATAAAATAAAGTTGATTACTCTGTCCCTATATCCCTATGTATGCTTAAATCTGTAAAACTACGCAACGCATTTTGATGCGGTTTTTTTTAAATAGATAGAATCTCGAGGAAGGTTACCATTTATTCGGTTAAGACAAAGCGGGCGAAGCCGCGGGCGGATCGCTACTAGAGAATATAGCGTATTTATTGTACAACTGCATAATGCATAAAAGTATAAAAACTGTAAAATACTATCTGTACCAGCAAATTCGTTCGCGTGTGCATTGATTGTTTTTTTTTTTTTTTATTTATTTTTTATGTCAGAACAACCAAAGGGGCAGGTGGGACACCTGATGTTAAGTGGTCACCACCGTCCATAAACACTTGTAACACTAGAAGTGTTGCAGGTGCTTTGCCGGCCTTTTATGGACAAATAAGCTCTTTTCTTGAAGGCCCCAATGTCGTATGTATTGTAATTAAATTCTTCAAAATAA
This sequence comes from Colias nastes, assembly GCA_907164665.1. Taxonomy (NCBI): domain Eukaryota; kingdom Metazoa; phylum Arthropoda; class Insecta; order Lepidoptera; family Pieridae; genus Colias; species Colias nastes. The sequence goes on along the minus strand of CAJQZM010031940.1, from coordinate 2,261 downwards.
ATTATAGCTTATATACTGCCAAGGACTAATAGCTTAGATATAACAAAGAAAAATCCATCCAGTTGTAACCATTTTTGGTAATAAGGATAATGTACAGATTTTTAAACAAAATAATACATTTATGGTTTGTTTTCGCATAGTGCTAAATTAACAATAGGAGCTTCATCTATATTAATATTATAAAGCTGATGAAGAGTTTGTTTGAACGCGCTAATCTCAGGAACTACTAGTCCGATTTGAAAAATTCTTTCGGTGTTAGATAGCCCATATATCGAGGAAGGCTATAGGCTATATAATATATCATCACGCTAAGACCATCAGCAGCGGAGCAATGCAGGTGAAACCGCGGAGCACAGCTAGTCTAGCAATAAAAAATTAATTTCATATGTTTAAATCTTTACAAATAATATAATTAAATATAATAATAACATTAATTTAAACCAATCACAAAATGAACAAGCTTGTAGCACAAAATTTCATGAAACTCAACCATTACGCTAATTATACAGAAAGTATGACCCAATTTAAAAATAAAACATTCATTGCATGTGTGTATATGTGTATGAATTATTGTGTGTGAGTTTATAACATTCTTTATGATATTAGATCATAGGAAGAATTAGATTTAGATTATTTATGAAGAGCAAATATGTAAAACATAGAAATTTACTTATATCAAAAAATTATCTATTCTTGTAATTAATTTTTGGTATTCTATAAGTAATGTAGAAAATAAATAACCAAACTAAAGAAATAAATATATAACAATCCAATAATTATTTAATGAAATAAATTCAATTGTATTGCAAAATAAATTGTCCTTTTCATTTATCTTGCCTTTTCCATTTAGCTATTCAATAAATATAAATATTAAATACTGAAGTATCAATATAAAAATCAATAAAGAAACTTCCTCCAATTCTTTCAAATATCCCTTACACTAGACATGTCCGACTAGGGCCCTTCCGGCCTCCTCCACTCAAGCGACAGCCCAAGCCGAGGTTCGAGATCCCCATCAAGGGGGGACGCCCTTGCGCATGTCGTTACCAGGGTGAACCTTCAGTTCACCCACGCGTCCGCGTTAAAATGTAGAAGCCAGAAGGCTAATATTGAGAGACACCACAAAAAAAAGACGTGTGGCACTCGGGGAAGTGCCGCGGTAAAGCTATTGCATAGCATGCCTTCAAGCCACACCGCCGTGCCCGTCGGAGTGGGGAGCGTGAGGTATTTTTTCGTTTACGAAATTTCTGGATTCGGTCCCCGCGCTCAAGGCCCGCGATGGAAGCTATGCAATAGCTTAAAAACACTAGACATGTGAAAATATCTGAAAATAATGTAGATTACATGAAACTTCACAATTAATGATCGCACCAGACCAGTTTCATTCATGCTCTGATAGATGACCAACCTACTGTATCAATCATGTAATATGTGTATCTACAGCATTCTTTATATTGTTTAGTTACACTAGCTTAGATTGTATGTGCAATCAGACTCAATATAAGAATGTGTTTAAAGTTATGTTAGACATCAAAGTGAATATTAAATAAAATTTTGATTAAATAACACGGAAAACAGGCTTTGAGAAGTATATCTTTTGCTAAAGAAAATACTGAGAAAAGGGCATTTAATCTATACTAATATTATAAAGCTGAAGAGTTTGTTTGTTTGTTTGTTTGAACGCGCTAATCTCAGGAACTACTGGTCCGATTTGAAAAATTCTTTTGGTGTTAGGTAGCCCATTTATCGAGGAAGGCTATAGGCTATATATCATCACGCTAAGATCAACAGGAGCGGAGCAATGCGGGTGAAACCGCGGGGAACAGCTAGTAAATAAATAAATACTCAAGTAAATATTTCAATAAAAGAATTAGCAATATAAACAGGATTAATTTATTGAAATGTAATCATGTAAATCGGATCATGCTCATTTATTTATTAGAAACAAGATTATTATGTATGAGAGTAAGTCACACACGAAGAAATAAATACAATTGCAAATCATAAGAATTAATTTAGATTTCTTGATTAATTAAATACCAGTTGATTGAATTGTAAATTTATTTTCTTATTTATATACTTTCTATGTGTAGAGATCTTATACAGGGTGGCCCGTTTACAGTGGTCCAAAAATTTTTTTCAGCTTGAGAGCATCATGAGTAATCATTTAAAACAAACTTCAGTTAAGCGAAAACTTATGGTTTAGAAATTATGATTTTTTTTTAAATAATCCGGAGTTTCAATGTTTTTGACACAAAACT
>CAJQZM010031939.1:0-16173 GCA_907164665.1 Colias nastes | reverse complement strand
AGGCCAAACTAGTTTGTCCTAAAATCGGGTTTGGCCGGTAACATATACATAGGATAAGTTTTATCCTGGAAATCCCACGGGAACTATGCGTATGCATAGTTATATATTATTATATAGCGGGTTTTTCTTTGAAAACGCGGGCAGAAAGCTAGTATATTATAATTTATACTTACAGATGAATCGTCGGCCGATTGATCATCATCATCATCATCATCTAGAACTGAGTCCGCACTATCTTCAAACATTACTTTCTAAAAATGTGAAATTAAATTAATAAAAAAATTGACATAGTGTAAACCTTATATTATAACAAACAAGACCTATACAAGAACTTTATGAATTATTTTTAAAAGTAAATAAGCAGTAATTTAGTTTTGTAAAGATCTTACATCTTGTTCAACATCGGAGTCCGCTTCTTGCTCCTGCTCTGAATCTGTTGCATCATCTCCATGATCCAAATCTCCTTTTATTAAGTCTTCATCAGTGTCTGAAGCATTGTCTTCCTGCAAAACGTTAGCAATTAAACACAATGAGACCTAATAACAAGAGTTAAAGTAGAGGGAAGATTGAGTTCTTACTTCTGCATTTTTATTAACAATGGAACTTTTGTTTCCTTCACCAGTCTCTATTTTTCTTTTTAACAAACCAGCACGAAAAGGTGGCATTTTGATATTATTACTTATATTAGAACCACCTGTTTAAAGTTTTAAAAACACGTGTGTACCAAACTACATTACCTATTTGAAATCAAAATAATGGTGACAAGTGACAACTGTCAACTGACAGCAGACATCTATCAGATAATTTATTTGATTACCTACATAAAGGAAACGTAGAAACTTACGTAGAAAGGAAATCATTACAGTATTAAAGCTGCGCATATTAAAAATAAAATTGAATGTTACATTTTTCAACATAAATAATGTATTCTGTGTATATTTCTTTCGTTTTGAGTGACATCGCTGTTTTTTGTTTTGTTTTAATCGAGGTTAAGCCGAGAATCTCGGCTTAACCTCGACTACAGTTCTATATCTCGGCCCGAGATATAGAACTGTAGTCTGTAGAAGACTTTTAAGTAACATCTATGAAATTATTTAAAAAATGGACAGCATACTCCCATACAAGAAGCTTATATCTAATACACTGGAGATTGCACAGTGCACTATGAACAATAACTTGTAGCAAGAAAATATGACCTTGAATGACGTTAGTTATGTTTTTTGTCTCTTTCTGTGGAGTGACCACGCTGGTTTGTAAATTCAGGATTTTTCGAAATAGAAAAAACTAAAAATCATGGTCTATAAATAATAACGACATGTATTTTTAACAGTATTTATATTATAATATTACTGGTCATACTTTATAGGTACATACAATTTTAATTGGTAGAGAATGATAGTTTTAAATAACGCTTGATAACTTTTGGCTACAAAGCTTGGATATGAACCGATATATAGCATTAATATCCTTTGTAAATAGAGGAAAGTTGTGTTTTGCATCAGATGCTGTTTACCAAATTGTAAGCTACAGATCTTCTTTTTAAACGCGTTGCTTCGACGGGTCAACTTCAAGCCAAAATCATCAAAGAAAAACTGTTTATAGCAGCCTTGCACAAATTTCAGCCAACTTTACAAAGTTTATTTTTCAAAAGGTATTTTTTTCTGGGTAGTAATTCTCAGTAATTTTACCCTTGATAGGCACATATATTTCTTTTTACTTCACTTTTTGGAAAGCTGAAATACGTAAAACAAAAAAATATTAGTTAAGTTAAAAAAGTATAAATTTCAATGTAAAAATGAACAATCTTATAACTACATGTGAGTGCAATACCGATGTCGTGTGTTGTTTCATTACTAGTATAAAAATCTTTAAAATGGTGTTCTAAATGTTCATCATAATATTGTTATTACAATATATTCTCTTCGCTATCCATAAAAACTCGTCATCATGGTTACCTTACTTGTTAAATTTGTTTATTGAAAAATGATGAAAGTATCACGAAAAGAACACATTTAACATGACTGCTTACTAAAATGATGTTAAATTTGACGATTCCATTAAAATGATTCTAAACAGGAAAATGCATGAGTATTGAAGAATATTGTAAATAACGTAAATATACACTTGCCTGTGAAATTTTATGCCAGAATTTGGTTTCCAAATACTTCTGCAATTTTGCACAATACAATACTTTCTTTATATTCGGAAAATATGTATTAAACAAGCAACAACATTAACTTAAATATTCGAAGCGACGCAATTTTTTTGACAAACTGAGAGTTGCCATAATTTTATTATTGGCTTTTTAATGATTGGCTCAGATACTTAATTTATTTAGCATAAATAATAATTGTCGCATCCAACAATGCTTCTGGATGATGTTGTTGGCAATATAACAACAAACTCATGTACAAAAACTAACCTTTTGCACAGAATATTACAGCATACATAGTAGTCTTAGGAAAACTTCGTATTAACAGTGGCAATTCCAAGTTAGGTGTGAAAGTGATAAAAAACATAACTGGCGTCATTCAAGGTCATATTTTCTTGTTACAAGTTAATGTTCATATTGAAATCTCCAGTGTATTAGATATTATAAGCTTCTTGCTCCCATATATTCCAGTTTCTTCTAATTTTTCCGTAGACAGAGAAACCAATTTTTCCCTGGTCATAATCTTAAAAATATTCTTTTGACATTTTGATTTACCATTCTAGTTTCTGACGCAACGTCAATTTGGCGTTTCAGCTGCTTTTGCTGTATAGTCTGTATTTTATTTGTATTTTGATACATCGCAAAGTAAACGTAATCCGTGAACGCTTTCGCTTACCGCGCGATACTTGTTGTTCTAGTGGTACAGCACAAAGATAACGTTTTTTTAGTATAAGTGCCGTTACATTTCGAGCATTTAAAAAATATTGAAATAAATATAAATGTATTAATTATTTTTTGAACGGAAAGTACTAGTACTTGAAAATATATTGTGCACGTTATTTTTAACCACTAACATTCTATAGCACAGTGCTATGATCGGATTGTTATTTTCGGTTGTGCCGGACACGATTGACTGTTTTGAGATTCAAATTTTATGAATCGGGTTTACAAATAATGTGCTGTGATTTAAAACAAATCGATACATAAATAAATAAGATCAGAGTAATACATAAATGAATTGTTTGAAAAATGATCGGATAAGATCTTTTAGTTAAGTGTTTACAAGTGCGCGAAGATGTCTGGATCTGGAGCGACGACGCCGACGGCGCCGGAGCCGCCTCTGGACGAGCGCGATCTGGAGCCTCGCACGCCCATGAAGAGACTCGGCTCCACAAGAAAGCTCGCTGCTTTTAACAGTAAGCTCATTTCAAAGTTTCTATTAATTGTAAAGCTTTTTTCTGCAATATATCTCGAGCTTGCATTCTTAAAAGTGGAAATTTTATTCACGTTGAAACTGTATCAGAATTTGTATATGTAGATTTGTTTTATTATATATGCATAATGGAGAAATTTTCTTGGTATTTAACAACACCAATAATTTCATAGTTGTTAAATCGGTTTTGGATCCAAGTGGCCACTAGACCAGCATGTATATTTTACGATACTAAACATTGTGGTTTAATGGAACATTTGATAGTAAATAGAGAATGGGGTCACTGACACTGTGGTCAGTATTGGAATGGTAGTTTCCTCATCCTGGTTCAACAACCCTCATATTGGAAACTGAAACATTATGTCTAGAGATGTCCCGACTAGTCGGCGACTAGTCGGTAAAGCCGACTATCCGGCCACTATTGTAGTCGTCGATTAGTCGGCGACTAATCGGCAAAGAGCGCCGACTATCCGGCTTTTTACGTAGTATGTATTTCTCAATGAAAAATAACTACATGAAATAAAAACCTTGATTATATATTATTTTATTTTTATTTTATAATCGACTTATACATTAAAAAATGTAAAGCAATCTTTCCTTTGGTAATCAGTTTTTAAAATTACTTGCTTGTAAAAAAAACATAATTATGACATTTATTGAACAAAATTAGTTCCTATCCTAATTAACATAAAAAACAACATAATATCTTCTTGTCTTCAATGAACATTTATAAGTATTTCTTATTATTTAAATAAAAAGTAGATTTTTTAAATTAACAAACTCAGTTATATGTATTAACTATTAAAGCAAGAAAATATTTTTTTACACTAAAACACCGCTCTCGACCATTACACAAGCAAATATGAAGGAACAATGCGAAGTAAACAAAACATGTTCCGACACGCTCGCAGGGTATGCGATTGCGCGCGAATCAGCCGTAAACGAAGCGTTACGGAAATCCCCGAAACCGTAATCGGCTTAGCCGACTAGTCGGTCTTATTACAACCGACTAATCGGCTAGTCGGCTAGTCGGCGAAAGTCATAATCGGCACATCACTAATTATGTCCCATATACAAGTTGATAGCCCTATTTTTAAAACTCTTGAATAAGATTATGTATATGTATTTTTTATTTTACACATTTTTTGTGACTTTATAAATTACTTAACTAACTTTTATTAACATACTTACATGCAATTTTATTTTGCATTATATATATTTTTAACTATCAAAAACAACTTCCCTAAATTTCATGAACTAGCCTAATAGTTGTTTATCATGAAAATTTCAGCTACAAAAGATAAAGGCATTTATTATTATTTCATAGGTTTTACATAAATTTATCAAAGTGCCAACAATGACTGATGCAATGATAAGGAGTCGAGATAATTCAGATCAGTACAACTATTGAGTGTGAGGAAGTTGATCCTATAGAACTGAAGCTGGAATTTTTATACATTAATGAAGTATTAAAATATTAAAGTGTTTACTAATTATTATCTATGTGTGAGTGATCCTGAAGGCATGGTGCGCAGCAGTGAGTAAGCTCTAAAACCTAAATGATAAACATGTCACCAACACCATATCCTTGGCCCTAATCACACTAATATTTGCCCCAGTTTCAATTACAGTGAGTTCCTTATCACTTGCATATTTATGTGTAATTAAAGCAAACACATTCACACTGTTCATACAAAATGTTTGACTAAAATATAATGTTACAAAATTGGAAAACAATTGGGTTCAATATTTATTTATAGTTAGGTATGTAGTATGTACAACATGATGAAGAATTTTATTGAATCATTGATATACAATTTTAATCTGTTACTTTGCATTGTTGTGTAATTAACTTTGATGTGTAAATAATCATTATGTGCGTACTTATGATGGAATTATCAATTTGTTATAGTTATTCATAAGTTTCTATAATTTACAATACATACCAACCCAGTTATTAATATTCTAATAACTTTGACAATTTATATTTTACTCTCCTGTATCCCTACTTTATGATTTTATGACTTTTTTTTTAAATTTTCATATGGTTTAGAATTAAACTTTTCATAATATAAGATAACTATTAGTCTTTTTGTATAACATAATGATAACAATAATAAATGAATAGATCAAACAAGATTTGAGTGTAAACAGAAGTTGGCATGGATGGAATGTTTATTATTATATTATTATGGTGGAGTGGTATCGCGAGTTCGGTTCCGCGTACATGATATTTCGCATCTGGCGCCTTATTTGCGTGCTGCTTGCGTTCCCTCCCCGCGCCGCGCGCCCCGCACCCCAAACCCCTCACTACCGCTGCTTGCCTGCCGGCTGCCCTTCACTGATGACTGTGATTATGTTCATAATCATTTGTTCAGTTTTTACCTTTATTCTTACGAAACTTAATTTAATTGTAAACAATATCTCTACAATCATATCCAAGGGCGGATCCAGCCTTAGTGCCAGGGGGGGGTCACATAGACGTGGGCAATTTTCAAAAGCTATATTTTGGTAATTTAATTGATACGTAGATTTAAAAAAAATTGGTCAAGTGCGAGTCGGATTCGCGAACCAAGAGTTCCGTACAAACATTTTTATATGTTTTAATATTAAATTTATGCTTTTTGCAATTTTTCCTTTATCTGTGCTATAAGACGTAAGTTTCTATTAAATAAAGATTAAATATCAAGATTCTGTGTTCACGGGAAGTACCCTGTAGGTTTTGATTCCTGGCAACACTTGCGAATGTTGATAAGCATGAAATGTATGTTTTAGCAATTTTTCCTCCATCTGTGCTGACATTGCTTTTAACCAAATTTCAGAACTCTGTGTTCACGGGAAGTAGTACAATACCTATAGATTTTGATTCCCTTGCGATAATGTCGAAATTTGCGATAATTTACAGCATAAACGGCAGTATCTTTTGATTGCGTTGGCTTATAAGTTTGATTTTTTCACAGCTTTAAGGAACCGTAGATTTGAGTATTCGGTATGAATTTCAGATTGATACCTCCACGCGTTCCTGAGAAAAAGGGTCTTGACAGGCAGACAAACTTGAAAAATATATATTTTTTGCAATTATTCCTGTATCTGTACTATAAGATGTTGCTTTGTACCGAATTTCAAGATTCTGAGTTTACGGAAAGTACCCTGTAGGTTTTGAGTTTTGATTCCCTTGCGAATGTCGAAATTTGCGAAATTTTTCGGCATTTACGGCTGTATCTTCTGATTCGTTGACATAGAAGTTTGATTTTATTATAGCGTAAAGGTATTATAGACTTGAGTTTTTGGTATGAATATCAAGTTAATACATGTCAGTTAATACAGCGTTCAGGAGTAACAGGGTTGTATGTACGTACCTAAGTTAAAATTTTTTAAAAATATTTTTTTATATTATAATCTAAGGAAAAATTCATGCTTTTCGCAATTAGTAAACAAAGTCGTTGTCTCTGTGCCTATGTCCCTATGTATGATTAAATCTTTAAAACTACGCAACGAATAACGATGCAGTTTTTTTTAAAGATAGTGATTCAAGGGGAATAAGTAGTATATAATTTATAAGGTTTTAGAGAAAGCGGGCGAAGCCGCGGGTGGTAAGCTAGTCTGCGTTATAAGACGTTTGATTGTACTAAATTTCATGACTCTGTGTACTCGGGAACTACCCTGTAGGTTTTGATTTCTTAGGGAGTGTCGAATTTTGCGAAAAATTTCAGCATTTACAGCTGCATCTTTTGATTGCGTTGGCTAAAACGTTTGAATTTTTCACAGCATCAAGGGACCGTAGACCGTAGGATTTCGACATTAGCAAGGGAATCAATACCTGCAGGGAGCACCCTGTCCCGTAAACACAGTCTTGAAATTGAGTAAAAAGTATCGTGTTATAGCACAGATGTAGTAATAACTGCGAAAACCCTAATTATTTAATTAAATTAAATTAAAATATATTTTTTAAATAATTTTAAACTTACAATCCCTTTACTCATGAACGTCTACATGTATTTAATTGATATTCACATAAGAACTCAGGTCTATAATAACTTAAATCTGTTATTTAATTCAAATTCTATGTCAACGCAATCTGAAGTAAAAGCAATTAGAGCCGCATATTCTGTAATTCGCAACTATACTTGCAAGGGAATCATCAATCAAAACCTACAAGGTACTTCCCGTGAACACAGTCTTGAAATTTGGTTAAAAGCAACGACTTTAAGCACTTACAAGCACAGATAAAGAAAAAAATCCTTTAAACAAAATTGTAAGATACAACATAATAAAAAAATATGTTTGCTCGGAGTCCTCGGTGCGCGAGTCCGACGCGCATTTGGCCGATTTTTTGTTGTAATTTGACTGTATTTTCTATTGTTCATTTAAAAAAAATTTTGCTATTTTATGTCTTATCCACGAACTGGGATATTTCGATATTTGAGGTTTTGTGTGAAAAGTGTAACAGCAAAAGTTGTAGAAAAAAAATTAATTACATACAACTTTACCATTACACTTTATTCCGCAGTTATAGATTTTTTCAAAAATCGAAAAACCTGTATTTTGTCCTTAAATTACGACCACAGGTCGACCCTAATAAACTTTTTCTATAATTTTTGTTATATTCTCTTCCGTTACCGTTTGTAATTGATTTCATTGTTCTATATTACTTTTATGTCTCAAAATTCAATAAAAACATCATGTGGAACAGTATTAATTTGTTAATTTAAAAAAGTTAATATTAAATTAGTGGTCCACTTAGGTCGTGGACCTAGCCCAGGGGGGGGTCATGACCCCGTGACCCCCCCCCTGGATCCGCGCTTGATCATATCCTAGTGTTTATGGGATTGTGTTGATTCAACGAATCAACGACGTTGATTGCACACAAAGGCCAAAGTTCAATTTAGTATAATTTAAATAAAAAAGCAACATATAATTAAATATAGTATGAAAGCAATTAACATGATTGTCATGAGCCCTATTAGTGTAATGTAATAACGCGCTGAATGTGGAATGAATCGGGCGGTGTTGCGGCCGCCGCGGCCGGGGCTATTGTCTTGCAGCGCGATGTCAAATTAATATTTCCGTCGTATGGAGCGTTTCCTCCCCGGAGCGGTGTGGTAATGAATAAATGATGTAATGTTGTGTGGAGCATGCGTGGAGTCACGCGAGCTGTCTCTACCCCACGGTCCCACGCCGTGACGCGGGCCCCACGCCCCACGCTCCACGCGCCGTATAAGGACACGTTGTGTTTACTCCCTTTCTTTGTTCACCTATTAGCGGAATTCACAGACATTGAAATGGAACTGGCTGCTTTAATTTTTATTGTGTGACTTATAAATGTTGCAACATTTCCGAAGTTACCTCGTTATCGATTTGTTTGTAACGTTATTAATACCTGATTGAAAATAATTATGCTATTCCTTTTTTGAATTATTGCTGGACTCAGTTTGTGACTTTCAGTGAAATACCTAATGAAGTCGGTTAATAAATAATAATATTGACCTGGTAGTCTTTCGCGAGGTCGCTAAGTGCTAACTGCTAACCAAATTGGCATTCATGATGCATCGAAATCAGCCCGATTTAACACCCATAACGTTAGTATATATTTGTGTAACACCACATAGTAGGTACGATGACGCTGGTCACGGAAGATCCACACCACGAGTGGCCTTTAGGACTACTGCTGAATATTTTAGTCTAACTGGTCTCACTCTGTTTCATAAAGCTGCATCGATTTTCCTCCATTTTTGTAAGAAAAAATCCCATCTTCCTTGTTTTGAAACTATACCCCCACACACTCAATCCATGGTTTTATAAATTAGGTATATCGTCAAATTAAGTAATCACTATAACGATAGGGTCATAATCCGACGATGAATTTTGTTATAATAAAGATAATAAGTAATGTTTTGAATGAGCTATCCTATATACTTAACTACCTATATAGGATAGCTCACTACACATGATTGTTGATATGACGCATGTATTCGAAAGCTTCGACATGGATATTACCTATTACTTAGTATCATTAGTAGGAAGTTAGTCTAAGAACACTATTATATTACATAAAATATCTGATTAATTCTTTACTGGTCACAAACTGCAAAGTAAATTACTATAGTGCAATTTGATGTATAATTGTAGACTGCACAAATTTTAACAAGAACAAAGTACCTATTGACTGTGAGGAGCTTCGATGCACTTACAAGCATTACTTACAAATCAGTAAGGATAGAAGAAGATAAGTAATGTATTTTTAGATATGTATATCTTAATCACTTAAATTGATTATCATGTTGTCGCTCTTAATTTTGGGTGTCAGAAATCAGTGCTCGAGGAATCTGTGCTACAACTTGAAATGGCGTAATTTGCAATACGCTTATGAAATATTCTCGTACAAGGAGCGTCAAAGTTCGTTGAGCCAATTGATGCGATGCGTGATTCGAATTGTTTAATAGTCGTCCTGTAATTTTAGAATGGACGCAAGAGATTAGTGTGGGCAGGCGCTAGTTGCCGTCTGACGAGACGCGATCCGCCAGGAGCCGCCTTTGGGATTATGCGGATATATCCGACATCATTCCTCCTACGACGAAAAAAGCTTTAACTGTGATTTATATATATATATATATAGTTAATCAAATAAAGAGTGCAATAAAGAAGATTTTCGTAGTTACGAATATTTTGTGCCATATTTTTTTGAGCTTATTAATTTCGTATATTTGAAAAATTGTAAATAATAAATAGTAGGGAGTAAGCGGTTAGGTACTTCTCTATTAAATCCATGTTGGTACCTATACACTCATTTTTTTATTTTTCTATATCTGTTATATTCTAAGTACGAAGCACTCAACTGCAATAAATTATATGTAATGTTATTTTATTGACTGAAAATGTAATAAACACTCAAGAGCAGATCGAATATAAACCAGAGCTGATAAGTGGCCGGCTCAAGTTACATGTGCGGCTACAAGCGACGTTAATAGATAGAGGAACACTACATGGATATTAATTGTTGTCTGCTATTTCAAGTTTCATTTCAAATAGTTGAAGCCCTTATGTATTTTATCTGAAAAAATCAGGACTCCTTGTTTTTCTCAGAAATCTTTAGATGAATCTATTACTTATATAGAAAATTTTTATGGGACCAATTCGAAACCATTCCGCATCAAACAAAAAAAGAATCACGTAAATCGGTTCAGAAACCGCGGCGTAATCGGTGTACATACATAAAAAAAAATATACCGGCCGAATTGATAACCTCCTCCTATTTTTTGAAGTCGGTTAAAAATAAAAACTTGTGGAAACTACGGTATTGATAACGAATTTTCCTATGATGTAATCATTTATCAAAAGTTGGAACATATCAGCTAAAGCACTCGATCAATGCAATCGATATTGTGCATCATCAATATGCACGGGACACGGGCGCAGCTGGCGAGTCGTGCGCCCGCTCCCACTCGCGCGGGAAGCTCAGCGACCACCACCTCATCGCCGAGTCCCCGCACGACCGCAGCTTTATTATCGAACGCTCGATTGCTTTAGATAACACATAATGAGGATTCAAAGGAGCCTTCAATATAGTCCTGTAGAATACGACAAGCAAAATTATGGATTCAATTTTATGATATGGTAATCAGCTCATCTGTTTCTTTTTTTATACTTGTAAATAGACATGTGTAACGCATTATATTTAATGTCGTTATCGAAATGAGCAGTGTACGATGATTGAACGCATTAGAAGATAATAAAATGTCAGACGAGTCACATGTGGTGTCCAAATGTTGGTTTGGCGCCGACGTACACTTAACTTTTGTCAAAAGCATTCTTTATGTACGATTAGATTCAAACTTTGACTAATGTTAATGATAGTTTAACATTGTTTACTGTTCATAAGAAACAAAGTTTACTTTAATTAAAACATTTCTTCCTATGTCTCATAAAAATTGCTTTATATTCACCGTATGTAAGTCATAATATTCTGAAGCAATCATAGAAATATAATTCGTCATGTTGCCTACAAGAGTAGGATACATGATTCAAGATATTCTTCCATTATTAAAATTATAAACAAAATGTAAAAAAAACATACAATATCTGGGATATGTACTATGCACATATCTACGAATGAAAAAACCGATAACTCATTTTAGAAAATGATTTCTGATGCACTCTGAACTCTAGTATGTTGATATCTCATATTTTTATCAATCGACAAAAGTATACCCCTCGTATTATGTAACTTTAATATCATAGCTCTACATAGATGCACATTACTAGACTCTGGTTGATTATAAGTGGATAAATGTAAATATTGACAGTACCTCTGGGTGATGAAGAACAAATTATGCAGTTAGGCTAAAATTATATTCATCACGTCCACTCAGCATGCGACACTGGGCTAATTGCGCAACCAAATTGACTTAAGATTGACATGTTGCTTATTTGTGAAAACTCATTATGGTCCAGTCAATGCTAGCGATTTCCTATGGTGCTTATTGTTTTGTTATCCTACAAGTATGCTACAACTTCGGATGAGAAAGTTAACGGTTGAATATTAAAACATCTAGCTGCTATCACTCCGGAAAAATGTATATTGCCTTGTTGGAGCACTCTGTATCTTTTAATGGCTTTCGTAAATTGAGAGCCAATTTCTAGGCAGCGCGAGAAAACACGTAGTTGTATCTATACATAATATATTGCCTTGAAATGTTGAAAATGCATATTATGTCCTTAATGAAAAGTTACACTAGTTGCGCATTTTTCACCATTCACGACTTGAATGCCAACACTTCCGCATTTTAATTGAAACAAATTGTTATGTCGTACATTCTTGTTCTTTGTTAAACTAAGTTTTACATATTACTAGAGTTGACACAATACATGGCGTCGTGTCACAAAGTAATTTTATAAGAAAAATAATACACATTGTATTCATTTGTAATATGGCGTAAAATTGCTTCAGATCTACAGGGTGTAATCGTTAAGTGTGCACAAGCGATTATTCCGTAACTATTGCAGATATCAAAAAACTTTAAACTGATATCGAAAGTACTTAACCTAATGAGTACAATGGCCGTAATAAATTTTTAAAAATAAAACGAGAAATATCCAAAAATGTTACATTAAACGCTCCCATACATTTGATTTCCCATACATTTTGTATTCATAGCAGATTTTCGAAATGACGTCCTCATTGTGCAATACAATGAGGAGCTCTAATTAAAGTTTCTAAATGAACTTCCCTTCAAATTTGCGAAGTAATTAAAGCAGAAAACCAAAAAAAAAGAGAAAGCTAAAATCTTTCATATTAAATGTACATGGGATATTCATATCTCATACTAAATGTATGGGAGGGTTTAAAGATAATTTTTTTGATATTTCTCGTTTTATTTTTAAAAATTTATTACGGCCTTTTTACTCATTAGGTTAAGTACTTTCGATATCAGTTTAAAGTTTTTTGTTATCTGTAATAGTTACGGAAAAATCGCCTGTGCACACTTAACGATTACACCCTGTATATAGAGCTACACAAGTGTGGCCAGAAAAACTCGTAGTTCAGTAAAAAATCGTAGTGCCCACCCATGCTACAAACAAAAAACAACCATATCAATCCGCCCCTTAGACGGGTTGTTTCTTCACGTACTGACATCGCAATAGATGGCGATAGTCAGTCAGCGGCCCGCCAGGAGTGAGGCGCAGGCTGGCGGTGTGTCGCGGTGTGAATCACGCGCGCTATATATAGACACCCGACGCCGACCGCGGCGGTTTGGACTCGATTCCCCAACTAATTCGATGAATCCGAACTCATTTTTTGATCCTTATATGGCTTGGGCAACCACCTTTGTCACGCTCTCCTGTCGTTTCTTTTAGAATCTTGAGTTACCTATTATTGTTTCCGTGCATTTAATAACTAGTACACTCATAAAACTTTACTGTTCTTTATGTTCAATTGTGGCTTCTTCTCTTCTCAGAATAGTAAGCAGCTACAACTTCTTCGGAGTTTAAATCAATAAATGTTAACAATGACCACCACCTTAAAATTGAACCTCCGGACCAAAAGAGCATGATTCATTTTTACCGATAAGTAATTCTCCTTCCTGGTTAATCCTGGAATGCTTCCTGGTTAATCCTGAAATGAATTTTCCTGAAAATTATGTCGGCCGAATCCCTTTCTATAAACAAGTAGGTAAATAATATATTATCATAACGTTATTAATACATATAGAATAATAACTTATTATTCTATAAATGAACAAATTCCTTCCATTCTGCATAGAGCTAATTGAAAGAACAGCACCAATATTCACGTCTACAATGGAATATTTCACTGTGATTTGAGGGACGAGGGTCCCATAAAAATCATTACGTCGAATATGTTCAGACAATGTAAACGATTAAAATGCGAATTTGGAGCGGTCGAGTTGTTACCATACCACTGACACAATTGTGCATGAATCACTGCCCGGGCGGGCGGCGCGCGGTGTGGCGCCGCGCTAATTGCTACCTGCTGGTGGTGTGCCAATATCGGGGCTTCACCGACCGGTGCCGCTCACTTCTAGTTGCGGTGTTCAGTTGATTGTTTGCGGTCAATTCGTTTTCCGGACGAGTGCCACACTCCCGCCCCCTAATAGAGTAGCCTAATTCGCAATACACAATTTACCGCACTCTACATGACCTCGACTGATAATTCATTAATTCCGTTAGTTCGGTCGAGTCAATTATTGTCCGTTAATATTGAAACTGTTTGCTAATAATTATGTAGTTTGTAAAGATCATAAAATTAAAATTAAAATTTATAAATATAGCTGACCTACTTGTTGACATGTTCTGAAAATATTTAGACTATATTAATTTAAATTTGAAATACTTATAAAGCTGAAATGTATATCAGCAGAAAATTTAAATATTTTAAAAGTTCATATAAACAAACGAAGATAATTTTATCCTAACTGTTAGCAATAACGAAGTTTAAGTAGGTAGTTATTATCTGCGTCGTAAAACACGTCTTTGAATGAAAAGAAAATTATAATGCTATTTGCTAAACTAGGTGCGGATAAACATTTGGTAAATGTAAACAATATTGTTTGTTTTGTTTCTAATCTGAAGTATGTAGGTACATATTTAATGGCGGGCGACGAGAGATGCGTCTGGAGCGACCGGCGAGCGAGCTATCGATTGATTAACTGCAGTCAGCAAATGTAGATAGCGGCAGTCTGCAGACTGCAATGTAGATGTCCTGCTCAGAGCTCGCCAACCTTGATAGCTTTCCACAATATCCCCTTTATTATGATCCCACTTGTGTAATTGGCGTTCAACCTTGTAAGCTCTGCTCGACATTGTGATTTTCTAACTTTGAAACGTTCTAATGATTATATCATGTGACTATTCAAGAATACAGCTTTAGATTCTCCTAACTTCTCTCCTAAAAAACTAACGCACGTTTAGCTTGAGAAAGATCAAGTAACGTAAAAAGCACATACCTAATAACAATTAAAAAAAAGTGTTTCGTATGTGTCGCATGTGAACTAGTTATAATATTCAATATTGCAGATTGTTTCGATATTAAAAGGCACTAAAATAATATGTTTGCCCGCCCGCGAAGGGTCTTCCATATTTTATTTCAGATTTTTATTAACGAAATTCCTTTGCATACATAAAGTATATAAACACGTCGATATTTCCGAGAACCCTAATGTTTTGCATCTCTCCGCACCATTAAAGCTATTATTCGCGCAATAGTTTCGTTGATGACGCGCCCACCAGCAGATCGACTTATGAAATTCATTTCAAATTTTATAGCTTTGAATTTTAAAGCATTCATCATCTGGAGGCATCTTTACACGATTCTGTTTGTCCAGTTTTAGATGATGGGTCTTCCAAACATTTAAAATAATATAGCTACTTGCACTACAATATCTAGTAAATTAGCTATTACTTTGTCTCCACGCCCTTTAGGTACCTAATCGTTAACGAGCAGTGGAGCGATAGGTCGGTTCCAGTGAGCAATGAGCGAAGTGCAGTATACTGTATAGTACTACGTGATTAATAGGAGGATAATTATTGTGCGCTGAGGACACACAGGCGCGGTGTGCAGCAGATTGCGGCGCTGGCGACGCGCCGGCCGCATCCGGTGCCGGACCTGACCGGAATACACAGACAATGTATTCTTAGCCCTTTGCTCTTCTCTACCTACTTCACTAGCGAGCATTGTATTCGATGTTGTGATTTCTTGGATAAAAGCTCTTTGGGAATACGCTGCTTGCATAAACAGACGCAATTATGGCGATGTTAATTTTTTATTGGTTTCTTAGCTTTAAATCATTAATTTATCCCGTTTCTAATCTACATTACTATTTTGTATTATTATTTATTTTGTTGACATTATAGGAGATCATATTTTTACAGTGTTTTTACATGTATGTCACGGTTGAGTCAGCGTAAGCCATACGAGTGATATGAACGGTTATGACATGATTTTGTAATACAGTAAACAGGGGCATTAATTTCAAGAGGAAAAGAGAAATAATAATATTTTTACTTTCATGTTACGACACCGTCACAGACCTCTAAATAGTCACTGCGTTGTATCTGTATCGTTGCCGCAAAAAGGAAAAATTTGAATTTAAAAGGCATTCATCAAAATGTATATAGTCGTTTTGAATGCGATGCATCTCATAAAGGCTTCGCATAAAGGCCGTAATAATGAGGACGAATGCGACCATTGCACGAACAAGTGCACGCAAATAAGAGCGATCTGTGTGGAAGGAACAAAAGAGCGATGGAGCGGATCAGTGCGCCGCGTGCTGGCGGGCGTCGGGAGTCG
>CAJQZM010031932.1:0-25897 GCA_907164665.1 Colias nastes | reverse complement strand
TTTCGCAGTTTATCACGTGGTGCGCAGCGAGCACAACTTTTTCGAAGTTGCAAATTGGGATTTACATCACCCTAACTGATCCAAACAACATACCAAAAATGCAGAACTACATCGTGCTTTGCGAATTTAGGGTTTTTTTGTGTCGATTTCTACTGGCCTATTATAAATATTCTTACCAACATATTTATATTTATCTCAACTCATCCGTTTCCAAATGTTTTAAAAATATTACTTGCCATTGTAAATAAAACAGAAGCAAATATAATAACGTCAAGTTCCCACTAGCGAGAAATCGTTATTCATCACAACGCATGTGTGTACGAAACCCTTATCTTAACCAACGGGGCTGAGGCCCGGTTATACTATATTTCTAAACCACGTTTACAGTTTCTATTGATTCTTTCGGTTGGTAAACCATAGATAGTAATCCTTCGGTTGGTAAACCATAGATCCGTTAATAAACTGTGTTTTAAAAAGATAACCTTTGCTGCTTTGTAATTATTGAAATTTACTTCTTAATGGGAGACTAGATCACTTTATACATACTTATTTAATTTTTTGCGTTTTAAGCTTCGGAGCTTGTTGAAGTAGGATAAACAAAAATTGTGTTTGCTTCAAAGGAATTTATTAATTTCTTAATGTTTTGCGATCCATTTGATTTTCAGTAATTATAGGAGCTGGTCAAATGTGCAAACGAAATTGAAGTTAATATTTCCAATCTTCTTGTAGCAAATTGTTGCTTAAAGAATCTCGTGTTCACTAATGTTAAAAAATCTACCAACAAATTCATCATATTTTTATCGGTATTCATAAATCAGGTTTTACTAGAAAATTATTAATATAATAATACAAAAAAATGTAGAGTCCGGGTAGAAAGTACTTAATCATAAGTTAACATCGGTACTTCAACGCATTTGGTTCCACCGATCTTTAAACAGTGGAGCTAAGGTGATGACAGAACGAACACAGATCGCCTCATTACCAGCTCTTACAAACAAGACCGCATACTTACAATCAACCAAAATATCATAAAAACGCCACGTGTTTACACAAAAACATACTTTAACCACCAAAAATAGGGACCAATTTCCCGTCATAACACATTAAAGCAAATTTAAAACGGTAGGCACAATAGTATCTTTTAAACGAAGATACAGCTATTATTAGGTGTTAGCGTGAATATTTGACAGGTTGAAAACGTTTACAGATTGTAGGTACCTATATTGCGGGGCAATCTGGCTTCCTGCTTTTAATGTAAACACTGTTTTGCTTGGCGTTGATTTAAAATAATAGCCTTCACATTATGTGCTGAATATTACTGCGATCAATTTTGCTCTCAACGTGCAATAAAGCACGGAAGGAATTTAGAAAATTTATACCTCCTTCATTGCATCAACACTTTCATGCAATAGAACTCCCATAATTTACACATTATTGAAGAAATACATAACAATATTTGAGTAGTTCTATGAACAAGTAATAGGTATGGAAACACAGATAATAAAATGGCTGTTGGGCAACTAAAGATAAGAATTAAATTTATCTGAAAGTCATTAGGAAAACTGGCTTATAAATTTTAAGTTAGAAACAGGCTTAGGGATTTTAAACATCAATCAATTGTTATTTTCATTCCATTTAGCATAACCCTCACAGACTTGCAGCAATGCTGAAAACATTTCTTCTGGCGGCAAAATCACTTCAGGTAAATTCTCCACCTCCCTCTTTCTCCGACCATATGATGCAGCGAACTGCGTTTGTGGCCGTTTTATGCCAGCATTTACAAAAATCGTCGGTTGTGGAGTTACCACGGACGTAGTATTATGTTTCGCCCTCATTGCATGTACTATCAAACATAACAAATATCCACCGAATGCCAAAAACGCCAATGTGGTCACTGACATTGAAAATATATTGCTTAGCTTACTGTTGCCTTCTTTCTTGTACAGCCCATCTTCATAGTCTGCTCTTTTTATGGGAGGAGCTCGCATGGCCATTGCTTGTGCCCCGAAATTTTCCATATAACTTGGTGTAGTCACTGTAGTATTGTAGTATTCTGTTGTCATATCCTTGAACGAATTTTTCAGTTGCAATAACTTTTCTATGGATAACTCATTCAATAATTGAACTTCTGTAGTCACTTCACTTGATATTGTTTTGCATGCTAGCAATAGTAGTAAAACAGATAACATGGTGACGTTTTTATTGTAGGACCTGGGTTGTAGAAATGAATATGCATCGTTGGTGACAAGAATTATTTTGGTCTACTGAGCACAACAGACAAACGGTCGTCTAACGGGATAGAGCTGTTATCATTCTTCATCTTTAACAGCCAGCAAGAGTGTTAACAGTTATAATTTTTTTATTTTTTTGTAAAACCGTAATGTATCAATTAAGCGACTCTACATGTTTTAGATGTACGTTGATCATGTCGATCCTCATGAAATGTAATGTGTTCTTATATAAGGAAAAAATCTTTATAATAAAACAGATCATGTACCAAGATAGATTTCGTCTTGTAAACTGTAAATTAATAAGACACAAATAGTTATAAAATTACATAGGTTGAATCAGATGGCGTTGCAACTTAAAAGCGTGCGTGTGGGTGCGCTGAGAGCACAGTTGTTTAAGTAAGTGTAGGTATAGTGTATTATTTATGTTTTAAAGTTTTAAAAAATTATAAGAAAATAAAGTAAATATGTAACAAAGATATTTATCATTACCTTATTTAGCTCTATTTTTGCCATGACAATGCGGTAGTTGCAATCAAATCTTATGTAATGAATAGGTTCCTATCTACAGTATGATTGCGAAGAAATGCGTAGGTAATATAAAAAAGATTATATTATTATTATTAACATAAGATAAAAAAAATCTTATGTTAATAATTTGTTTTCAGTCCTTAATGAGTTTTTTTTTTGTATGAGTGCAGTGTGGATACTAAACTCAAAAATAAAACGTTTTTACTCAGATTCTTACATAGTTAGGTACTAATAATTACAATCAGAATACCCATATAATACTTAAGGCATATCATATCTGATTTTTTTTGGATCTTGGACGCACCTGCAGCCACGATATTTCCCATCACTAAGTGGAGAAATTGTGTGTGCAGTTAAATTGAAAAATTTATAATTTCTCTCCGTGATGAGTATCTATGCTCTAATATGGGTACGTACTTCTCTATAAAAAGGATAATTGTGCTTTGGATGTAAATAAAAATTGATTAATTTGTATTGTGTTTACAATATAACATAAAGTGAACTAAAATTAATATACTGCCAAGTATGTAGAGACTCATTAATAATATACAAATTAACGTAAATAAATAATACCGATGATCCAATAAAAACGACGTAGGAATTACCACATCATTGCCCAATTCTGAATAACTAATTGAAAATTAGAGAATTAATATTATAATTTATTCAGGAATTGCATTTCATTTTAATTATGCTTCAAAACTCAATACTGTTATCTATAATCAAACTGAAGGTAAAACTTTTGGGACCAACGCGAACGGTGTAATCAACCCGGGTCTGCTGAAAAAATTAGCGCTTTTGAATAGTTAGAACACCTATTTACTTTTCAAGTGAAACTTCTATAGGCCCGATGAGAGTAAAATTTCAAATTTCGGTA
Organism: Colias nastes; assembly: GCA_907164665.1. NCBI lineage: Eukaryota > Metazoa > Arthropoda > Insecta > Lepidoptera > Pieridae > Colias > Colias nastes. The sequence goes on along the minus strand of CAJQZM010031932.1, from coordinate 22,261 downwards.
AAATTCCAAAATCGTCATGGCTATACCGTCACGTCATGGAGTAAGGCGACGATTTTGGTATCTTTGAATCTTCAAAGAAGTTTCACTTCCTACACGTGTGCTCGGCAACATCTTTAAACATTTAATATTTTGTTTCACGACTTTTATTTTATTCGTACAGTGCTAAGGTACAGTGTTACTTTATCCAAACATGTCGAAACTAAAAAAGGCTCTTGGCTAATGATTTTGATGAATGTGTATTTCAGTAGGCAGTGCTAGATTTTTTTTATTTAGTGTTTTTTCAGCGTACTTATTTCTTCCCAATAATATTAGGTGTGTGCAATATTTTTGTCGGAAATACAAGTTGCACAAGCTGTCCTTTTGAGAAATGAATAAAAGTAGAAATTCAAACTAATAGCGCTATCTGTTGTTGCGTTATAACATGTAGAGACACTTAAGATTCCTCGCAAGCATCTCTCAAACGACTTTATTCTCAATACCAACCTAATTAAAAAAACATCTAAACCACTAATAGACTAATAATATTCTTAATTCTTTCTCAAATAAATAACAGCCTGTATTGTAATCTCTCGTTATTTTATGGTGCGATGGCTGCGCTTGCTATTAATTCAAGAATCGAAGCATGGCTGAACATCTCATTGTAATGTCGTACATTGTCTAAAGATGGCGTCGCTTGTGATATTTTTTATTATTTTTCATGTTGTATCTGGAGATCAAAATTTAAGACGTGAAAGTGTGATTGATCATTTGACCAATGGCATGAAGTTTGCTAAAGATTTTTTGGGTAAGAAAACGAAAAACGAAATAAATATAATTTTCCTTAAATGTAGACGTAGTTAGGTGTAGAATCTCCCTGTAGCGCTGCTCTAGATAAGTAGAGATTTTCTTTCAATTTTATTATTCAGAATAAAATCTATAAAAAAAAACATGTTTATAACATGTACTTTTTATAAAAGTTTGTAGGTATTGTAGAGTTTATACATTATCTTCGAATTGCTACATGCAATTATTCTATGGAAGAAGATAATAACCAATAACCTATTAACTAATACTTAATCTATATAAGAGAGAATAAACTTTAAGGTTTAATTAATTTGGTCATATTTAATTCGAAAATTAAATTTTATTTAAATTAACAATTACAGGATCAGAATCGGTAGCAATGAAAGTTGCCGATTTCGTCGTTCGTGCATTCCAGCCTAAGAAAAATCCCACATCACAAAGAAAACATCCAGTCTATGAAGAATATCCTTCTTCGAGCTCTTTACATTCAGAAGAAAATTATTCAAATGACAAATATCAGAATTATGATGTGAATGAATCCCCAAACCTTTTATCTCCATGGCGGCACTTGGTTAAGTTATTGGGCCTACAAACAAATCAAATCAGTGCTGTTGCTGTTAATGCCTTGATTTTCATCGCGCAAATGGTAAGACAATAAAATATTTAAACCATAGAAATCTTCATTTTGTACATAAAGTGTTTAGGTTTTTTAATTACTTTTTTCTCGATTTGAAATATTTCTGAATGCTGATTCTTTTAAATCATATTCAACTTGAACTACCTACCACAATATTATTAGTACCTATACTACTAACGCCATCTGTCTAAAGTTCAGAAACTGAAGAATGAGGCATGTGTTGGATTCATAAATGCTTGTTTTCAAATAAATTCGTTAAATTTTAGAGAGCGAGTGCGTAATATGTATTTAGTAATATTTAATAATTTCAGATAACGACATTTTTATCTGGTCCAAAACGTCCAAACAGACAGCAGCGTTCTGATGATTTATCAACATGGATGTTAAATAAAGACTCGAAAAAATTACAAGAGCTCCTTGCAACTGCGAAAAACGAATCATTGCCTGATTTATTAGAAGACCTTATAAGGAAAGAAGAATCTGAAGATACAAGTTGCATTCAGCTATTGGTATGCAAAATAACTCCATTTGTGAACAAAATGCAAAAAACTGTGTTTGGGAATGACGAGATTGTAAGTAATGAATACGGAGGATCGACTGCATTATACCGCCATCTGCCGTCACAAGAAGAATTTAAAAGCCAGAGTCACTTGTGTGAGAAACGGTTCAAAGAGTGCAATTTGAATGAATAAGCTATGTACATAATAAATTTAGTAATTCAAATAAAACTTTAATAATTAAATAAGTAAGTGTTTAATAATGTTGTTCCTTTCTATCATAATAAAAACCAATACCTAATACCTAATACCAATCCTGCCTTGCCATCACAGACCCATTAACGAAAATACTCTGTCGAATCTTTGTCAGGTTCAATGTTTATAATGTTCTTTGATTTTTTTTTATTATACTGTTACCAACCTTGACTTTTTTTTGTGCAATTAGCCACTGCTTCAAAAAAAAAATACTTTCATTCAATCTAACTAATGGAACATAATATGTAAGAGATGATACGAGGATAATACTAGGATTTGTTATATGTCATTTTATTTTATACCTCAATTAAAACATATCTTTACCTCTATCTTTTTTTACCTTTACCCTAGACCTCACGTAATTAAAGGCTACCATTCAACTACTACCAAACATTCACCACAAAACCGCACACACAAACTACAAAATTTAAGCGATACATTTTTATATATTTTACTATTAAAAAAAGCCTTCATCTATTACAAGTTCACAGATATAATTCCTTCGATCTTAGTCTAGAACCTTTAGTACAAACATGTTCCAGTTACATAAAAAACAGTCAACTTTCGAATTTTACTCAGTCAACACGTACCTACCTCTTACAAATAATGTATGTAAATTGTAAACGGTTATCAGTATCGAAGTTTGCCATAACGTTACATAATAAAGACCAATGACCGTGGGTGTCTAATGATTTTTTGTTATTAGTTATTACATAAGTAATGTCTGCGGTGTGAGACTGAGAGGCACGTGAGAAATTAGGTTTTTATTGTTAAATGTAAGGATGCTTCATGCAATTTATGGTACGTTCAGACGCGTGGCAAGCAGCCTGGCAAGCAGCCCGGCAAGTAGCCCGGCAAGCAGCCCGTGCGCTTACGGTACAAACAAACAAACACGGACGCATGCACAAACAACATTTGTACATGCTTGCACCCGTGCTTGTGCTCGTTGAATGTCACTTTGAACACAAGCGTCTGAACCCACCATTACAAAGTGTGTCTTCTTGTGGCGAGTTACTATAATCAAGTATCTATTAGATTCCAATTAATATTATGGCAAATGTGATTTAGTACCAAAAGGGAATATAAAAATAAAGTTAAGTTTTAATGGAACAGTTTCTGATAGGACTTTTAACTTTGATATACGAGTATAAAGCTAAAGTACCTACATAGGTATCTATGCTTCAATAGCTAGGTATAAGAAAATTACGCAATTTAACACAAATCACATAACATATCAATAGAACAACGCACTATTGTTCATTGTACATATTTTTTACACTATTGTCCATACAATATTTTAGATAGTCACATTAATATTACACAAAAAAAATTAATAGTCGACGTGCAACAACCCCTTATAAGTCAATAGAGCATTATATACCTATAGTTATGTCGATTATGTTTATCTCTGCTATAAGAAAAATTATGAATCTCTCCCAGCTCACAAGTCTATCCAAATATATTTTCATAGAATAATAAGCATTAATAATTCAATAACTTGTAACTAATGATATATCAACATATTTTGCATTTTTGTATAACCTGTGTTATAGCCTATCTCTAGAAAGACAGTAGCGAGATCCTTTAAAAAAAAATAAAATTAGGAGGCGTGATAAAACACTATTAGATGTGATGTAGGTTTGAAGTTTTAAAATTGGGATGTTATTATAGTGTATATTACCTAGAGAACGTTTTTTGTTAACTAAGATGATGTAATAATTAGATAATAATAGATGGTCTACAGTCACAGAGAATGGTATTGCATAATAAAGCAAATAAGCAAAGAAAGTTCTGTCAGAATAATTCACACCTTCCTTTCCTCTAGTGGAGTGAGGTATTTAAGAATTAAATAAATATCAATTATCGTTGCATTGTAATTTACAATTGCCAAGAAAATACAAGAATAACATATTATAGTAACCAATATATATATATAACATTTAAAAAGCAAAAATATGATCTAGGTTCGCACGGATTGTTAGTGGGTCCTTACTTCATCTATTTTATATTCTTTTCAGGTGATTGGACATAATCAGTCATTATTTTTTACCTCTATGTGCCATTAAATTTGCTGTAGCTGTAAGTATAAAAACAATAAACATATTGTAGGTACCTATATTAAATCCATACATTTTATTTTAAGAATATTAAGTATAGATACGTATATTATATTAATACATAGGTACCTTCTTTGAATGCAACTTTTATTTTTAAACTTTTAATTAGTTACATTTCATAAGTAGTTAATTCGTATATCTTTATCATTATACTCAAGCATATGTTATCATAAAAACATAATAAATATTTTAATATAACAAAGTCGGACATTACGGTACTTTTTGAGAAAGTAATATTTTTTAAATCTTTCCAAAAATTAACATAAGTAGGTAAAGTCTAAAGAACATTTTATTAATTTCAATCATTTGCGTACCTACTTACATATGATAAAAATATTTTTATTTTAAATAATTTACTCCGAAATCAAGGTTTTAACTTTTAAGATCGTTGATAGTTGGTCGAAAGATTAATGTAATAATGGACATTTTCACGTTGGTCAAGTTCGCGGAGAAAGTGCATCTTTGTCTCACGGCAGGGCAAACCATAAAAAAAACAACCGAATTTAAAACAAAAACTTGGTAACTATTACGATCATTGACCTCATGCCGCTCTCAAATTATTTATAGACATGTAATTTTTTTATGCAAACTTGCATTTCGATACTGTGTGTTCGATAGGTACAATGATAAAGTTTAGTGATTTTCCTAAACGACGTTTAAGTACCTATTTATTATTTTAAAACTTGCCTAGGTATAATAACTATTGCCTATAGGTACTAATAGGTATTGCATATCCGATTTCCTTTCTCATGAGGAGAGTTAATATCCATAGATTTTTTGGTGATATCTCCCTTTTATAGAAAGCTATAGTAGATATCTATAAAAGGCAGGCTTACTTAATTATGATGTAGAGTATTTTTTTTTTATACTAGGAATGTTACATTAATTAAATATTTGTCCCGAATAATTGTCTAACCGTTTTAAGCCTAGGCTTGTAGTTAACTTGTAGTTTTAATATCAGACATGAATTAAAGAAAGGAGAAGCGAGAGCAAAAGCATTTGTAGGCGGTTATAAATCCATTCTATAATAGCTCGATGCATCTATAATAGCACGATGAAAGCATATATGCCACAAGTTTGTTTTCTTTATATACTTACCTAAATACTAATGATGCGTTCTGCTTCACATTTAGATCAAGCTTCACTTTCTATACCGCGACATTGTGCCTTTTTGATGAACTTGGAGAAAATATGGCCCTTCTATAATATAAATTACACTTTAGATGACTACGATGGTTGCGATTAACATATTTAATAGAGTAACTGTAATTAAATAAAATTAAAATATGTAAGTAGGTAACTATGTAGTTACAAATTATTTGTGTATAAAAAAAACGTTACCTACCTACAACTTCACCCAAAATCGAAAGGTTTAGTCATCTATACAATGCCCAAATATGGATTACCACCAAAAGTCGTAATCAAATGAGATTATACAAACCGACAATCCTTCACGGCCTATGACAATCGGAATGCGGCGTGTCCTTGTAGGTCGTTGTAACTCGATAACGGCCTGCCATTGACCAGTAAAAGTTCAGCCACACAACCCATTTGATCTGGCTATCGATACAGACGAGCAAACCTCAGTGTGCATGCATGCTAGCCTATACGGTGTAGTCTCAATTATTTCAATCAATCAATCGTAACGATCACTCATCTTTAGCAATCGATGCGATGACTGGATGATCCTTATTATACTTACTTTAACCATAGTTAGTATAAAAAATAATATGCAATATAACTATACGTAACAAACGCTTAAACAAGAATAAAAACTAATAATTACATAGAAAACTGAGATGATTACACAGATTACATATTTTTGATATAGGTAAGTATATCATCATCTTTGTCGGCAAATAGTGGATGCATACCATCAGGTTTACACGATGCGTGTGGACGAACCATAATAACGAAAGCTAACATTTCGCTGCCCTACTGGCCCACTCTAACCACACACTCGATAACATTTTTGTTTACATCCATTTTTTTATTCGCAAACATATAATCTTTTACTGTATTATTTTGGCGGCATTTGTGTCAATTTCTCTTTCTAAACCGTTGTGGTGGAACGCTAATGTGTTTGTCAAACTTATTTTACAAAATATAACGATTCAACTCGTTACTGGTTCAGTAGCTTTAGTTTGATTCTAATGAGGCAATAAAATATTGATGGACGAGCAAAAGATTCGCAGATTGTGCTTAAGTATCTATCAATTAAATTATTAACACTTAAACTTTGCGGCTTCCTATTATGTACTTAGATTAAAATAAAGAAATATTGTTTATAAATTACATTTAACATATTATATAGAATTCAATAGCTACTTAACCTACCTATAATATTTGGCAAGCACGGCTTATGGTACATTTTTATAACATGGCAAGCCTCTCTTTAATTTATTTGACCCTTTTGGTTTCCGTTGTAAAAAAGATCAAAGCTATTTCTAAAAGATCTTTATAAAAGATGTACCTAATAATTATAATAATCTAATATGAACTAGCCGATCTTGAATATTTAGAAATTATAGTTAGACTTGACACAATTCCTAAGTTCCGCTTATTATGAAATGCTTTTCTTTTAGATCCGCTATCGAGAAAATTACTGAAGAAAGTAAATATGTTTCCATTGTTATGATCTTTTACATATAACTTTCATAAGATAATATGTAGATATTTTAAAAACAATGGGCACATTATAATTGCACATTGTAAACAATAATACATAACTAATATCATACATATATCTACGTAGGGACTGTTGGAATGTTCAATGATATATTAATACCTATAAAAGGTTGCCAGGCTTTGAATAAATTTTAGCTGGGTAACAAATGTCGATTCAAATATTGGAATTAAAGTAGAACTAGAACGATAGTATAAACTACAATTTGTACAAAATCAGCAATGATGAAAGAACGTTAGTAACACGAAGCGGAAAAATCAATTACCATCTCCCTGAGCAGTATCTATTGATTACATGAATCATAGACTTCGATTTTCATCCGTATTTTCTTCAAGAAAGCTGTTCACATTCCAAGTTTACAGTTGCGAGCGCTATAGATGCAAATTGACAAATATATGCTGGTAGGTAGCCTGCGCTGGTTTAAAGGCAACTTCAGTTTGGTGTAAATTAAAGATAATTTAGAAACTTGGTATACATACCCACTATAGTTCATTCCACACTCATGTGACAACAGATTATCAATATTATTTTAATCTGTAAATGAAGCAACATTGACCCGCGCTATAGGAATGCGTTTTCACTTACTTTTTTTCGGTGAAATGCAATATGTACTATAAACGAGGTGGGTTTTAAACAAAAATCTTACAATCTCCAAACTTGGTCGAATTTTAAGAGCAGATAATGTTACATAATCAAATAATTAAAGCAAATTTTAATATTATCCTCAATGAAACTTATTTAACGTCGATGGGTTTCATTGCTGTAAGAGCGGAATTCCCCGAAAAGAAAGTTGTTGACTCGTGTTTGTATTATGTTGTTCTTCTCAATGCAAAAGACAGTGGTATGTAGGTATTTATATGCAACACTTGTATGTTTACATAGGTACTTCTATTTTAAGTACACGTATACTCTGTTGTAACTTTACGCGTAGTAAAGTAATATTTGTTTCAGTTTGAATAGCCTTCTGAGAGTTTTTTAAGAACTATTTTTATTCAACGTTATTTTACGAATAGAAATATGAAAATAAATTGTTTGTTTATTACATTACGTTCTCTTCATGAGTTTTTACGATTATGTTAGACAAAATAATACTTACATTAATTAGTATCGTAGGTGCGCCTTCGTCGTTCCATCTTTATCGTTCAAGAAGATATTTTACTTAGATATCACTAGTTACATACATGCTATTTTAAAAAGTACTTAAATATTATTCAAGTACTTTACTGTACTAAAAAACCCTAACAAGCGAAATAACAATATTATGATCGTTGAAGCAATTCGATCGTCTAAAAATTAATAGTTCATTTGTAATTAATATGAGAACTACAAGATTTACCAAAGCAAAGAAATGAGTCATTGTTTTGGTGGTTTAAATACTTTACTTTCGCTCAAGGCCTGTATCCTCATGAGTCATTGAAATCGCAAGTAAGCTATTATGCAACTAACAGGAGCTTATAAGCTTAATCAGAATGTTTTCAACACGTCATTTTGACAGTATGAAGTGGAACAAGTGTCAACGTTCAATACTAGAAGGAAGAAAGTTTCGATTTGAAATATTTTCATTCACAATTTTTCCTGAAATTATTTTTAAATTAAGAGTAATATTAACAAATCATCTCTTTTATTTTAATCCTAAAAGACCAAGCTGATAACAAATCCCTATATTTGGGTATAGATTCATAACTGGGTGTGAAAATAAAAGAGTCGGTATTTTAAAAATATTGCTTTATTTTCAAGAAGACTTTGACCTACTTTAATACAGATTAGATATTATTCAAGCCATGCATTTTGTGTTCAAGTTAAAATTATTTGGCAGCGTGCCTGGGCGTATCCAGGGCGGGACAAGTGGGGAAAGTTATCCCACACTATAAATAATTTTGGATATTAATATTAATTTAAAGACAATGACGTATGAACTCAAAGAATCATAGGTTTTACTTGAATCCATTCTGTAGGTTCAGCGTGATATAATGTTAAGATAGAGATTTCCTATTACTTATCTAGTATACTTATTTTTGTACACGCCTTTCAAATGCTGGGTACGCCCATAACAGCGCATACAGTATAATATTACTAATAAATTAATAATTATTAATAAAAAGTCATAAGGCTTTTTAAATAATATATGTACTTATGTAAGAAGAAGTTAAAGCATTTCACTTTTAATGTTCAGTTTATATGCTATGCTCTATGTTTTGGTATTATGAAAACGTTTTAGCAATCAGTGTTAGTTTACTCACGTTTAAAAACACTCTTATCAGCTGCCAGTTCTTGAATTAGCATATTATGTAGGAAGTAGCGCGATGTATAATAGGTCGGTACCTGTAGATGAGAAATGCGACCGTAAGGCCGGTTGCAGAGCTTCACCGACCAACGACCACCGTCAGTCGCGCTTGTCATATGTATGGAAATTCATAAAACCGTTCATAGCTAGACCGACCATACGCACGCGTATTGTCATACGTATTAGTGTCATAGTCATACACATTGTTGATGCGTATCGTCAGGACCGATGGTACGCACTGACGGTCGGTGAAGCTCTGCAACCGGCCTTATCAAGTTATAAATTATAATATATGATACCGATTGACATCTTTTTTAACCGACTTCAAAAAAAAGGAGGAGGTTATCAATTCGGCCGGTATATTTTTTTTTTTTATGTATGAACACCGATTACTCGGAGGTTTCTTAACCGACTTACGTGATTCTTTTTTTGTTCGATGCGGGATGGTGTCGAATTGGTCCCATAAAAATTTTATTCGGCTAGGCCCAGTAGTTTTTATTTTATGAGCATTTTTGTCTTTACTCGATGACTTAATTGGAATGTAGCAAGTAACTTTGATTCACTTCCCGGTAACCGATTGAGCTGAAATTTTGTATACGTATGTAAATTGGATAGCGATGAAACATTATCATGACATAGAGCTGATTTGATGATGGAATCGGAAGGTGGCCATAGGAACTCAGTAATACTTATATTGACTCAACTTTATCGAGTTTGGGCTCGTTTGATTCGTGTTGAAAATTACACTAAAAAGTATTAAATAAAATTAACTGCGTTAAAAACAACCGACTTCAAAAGCGGAAAAGTAAAAAATAAAAAAGATTAATCTAAATAATATGTAGTAGTTAATTAATAATATCAAATCTTTTTTATTTTTTACTTTTCCGTTTTTGAAGTCGGTTGTTTTTAACGCAGTTAATTTTATATGTATGATAAACTATTATATCACACTACTATACTATAATATTACATATTATATTTTCATAGTTTATCATATACAAAATGTCGATTGGTTTCGATTGTATTTTCAATAAATTATTATTAAGTCCAAAGCAATTGCAATTCAAGTTTAAGTCTGACTGAATGAAACCATTCAATAAGTTAACTGTTAGATAAGTAAAAGGTATATAGATAAAGGTATCTCATATTTTACTTATATCTATATAAATATAATGATTTTTTCATATATTTAGTAGAAACAAACCCTGGAAGACATCTTCACCTCTTGAAGTTATTATGTGCGTGCTCTATCTACTTAAGAACACATATTATATAGCTTTCTTTTACCGACAGCAGAAGATCGATAACTGAGAAAAGAGTAGAAGATAACTGCGAACATAAATCTGCTTATTTGTCCTCGAAGAACGGAGACTGCTGCTCCTGCTCTACGTAGATTCTATAGTTCAGTTGAACCTACAGTAGGTAAAGAAGTTCTCATAAAAAAATTATTTATGCAATCGCGTGCCCTCCAGACAGGTTATCTGAAATATGAAAAGAACTAATTATGTGAACTTGACAATGAGTCTACCTCAGTCATGGGAAACTGATGCTTTTAGGCCATTGCCTCAAGTCATCGCGTTGCTTTGATTTCCATGAGACTCAAACCATTTTCTGAGAAAAATTATAACAATACAAGCAATTGTTTAGGTTTCAGTGAAAATGCCGTAAAGTATGTTAGAAGCAAATAGATTAGCTTCTTATTTTTTTGTTGACTGCAATCGAAACTCTAAATAAAAAGTAAATATAATTGATAACAAGTCGTAAAACAAGAGTTGATATTTGAGAAATGGGTAACATCGATAGCTAAGTGGCAACTCTATTAAGTAACTAAAATAACGTTTACAAGAATGAAACAAATGAAAAAGGATTACTCTACTTGTACTTTATGAATAATGACCTAAATTCATAAAGGATCTTCTAACTTACCTACATTGTTAGTCTCATACCGTTAGATATCTTCTAATTGCAATTGTTCAGTGATACGATGCGAGATAACTTGATTTAAGTATGTAATAATGCATTCCTTATGCATAGGAAATATCGTACATACCAGCCCCACATTCGGTCAAATTTATCGGTGTACCTGAAACAATACAAACTTCGATTAGTTATTTCATTCAAATTTCCTATTTAAACAGGACACAGGTCGATGTTAATCAGTTCTAGCGTCCTTGGCAAGGTCCAAAGGGAGCAGAGCGTCTGAACAACGGGATGCAACAGGTTGGACATGACAGACGGACCAGGTAGCACAGTTAACTATCAGTAACTGGGTCATCCTATATATAATATGAAGTTCAAGGCGCAACACTCATTGCAAGTCAAACCTCCGCACGAGCCACACGCACTTTCACCGGTGATAGCTACCTCGTGGAAGACAAGTGTTCAGTGATTTCAGTGATAACCTAATTGGAGATAAGGTAAGATTTTTAGGAATAGCTCATTTTTCTGGGAGTGCGAGTGAAAACGTGCGAAGAATACCCTGTGAAAGTAATCGGACGGGATGCTGATTTCTCGTGGCGGTGCTCATATCCTTTCATCAGTGTTTCACTAGTGATTATTGGTGCAAACATTTGTGAATCTTATAAAATTTTTAGTTAACTATATGTTTGTATTTTTTTATAATAATAGGTCGCTTATCAACAAATTTGAGCTTTTAGAAGTGAAAGTTCAATGCGTGTATTTAAAAATATTTTGTGTTTATTTTCCATGTATTACGTATCTATATTATAATAAAAATATGGAAAAGGAAATAATAAAATATGTACGTACAGTTTTAATTATATAACAATTATTATTTAACAACGAATTCGAAATTAAATTAATCTGCAATTACTTTAAATATAATAAGCATTTATTATAGTTTACTTTCTGAATTAATTATACATTACATTTTATTTACTAAAGTTACTAAAGTTTGGTGAACGAAGGTGAGAAGTCCTAAGTAATTAAAAATAAGATATGAGTAGGTACCAACACTTGGACAATGCAAACTAAATGCATCTTATAATTTATGTTCCGATTCAGATAACCACATATACCTATCTACGTATAGGTATTTTAGATAGAAAGTAAAAAGAAAAAAAAAACGCAAATTTTTATGGTGTTCAAAATAGCGTGGAGAAAGTAAAGACCATCATCGGAGTATACGTAAATATTATCTTTTCCATCAAATTGAACAGAAGCGGATCACATGAAATTTGCCAAACAAAACGCAACTTAGTCACGAATTCTCTACAGCAATTATAGTGTCGTCAACATTCGTTCAGCTCTTCTCGCCAACATATTATGTACTCACATGTAAATGAAAACCTTCACTTTCTAAAATGTGAAAACGCATTATGATGGGACCCTGAATTGGATGTGGTCTTGGGTACAAATAAAGAAATTAACGTCCCGTCAATACGTTTCTGTATTGTAAAATACATACTTAATTAGTTTTCCACATTCCATCCCAAACATTTTACTAAAATTATACTTGTTAATTTATATGATAGTAATGATGGGCTATCATAAAATATTAACGAGAGCGTACGTTCCTCCTTTGATGTCCAATCATATGCAGGTATCTATTAGAATACCTTCGATTATTCTTTACAATTGATATCAAGTGATATATATTAATTGAATTTATAATTAAATTAGACATAGACATAAATAACTACTTAGCTTTTATCCTCTAAGCATTTTATTCCACTGGTAGTTTGATGGTAAAGAAAATATTTAATATATTATGTAGAAGCTTTGCAGACATTCGTACCTATGTTAGTTTGTTAATTGCATTTTGTATTGAAAATCAATATTAATCACAAAAAAAATTAACTATTAAATTGCGGCTAGTTTACAATCTTAACGGTTTACGCATACCATTAAACGATTCCGCAAATGGAGCAGAACTAACATTTCATTTAAGTTAACACAATAGTACCTAAGTTAAAGTTTATCAAGAATATTAATAAAATTAAATTTATTAACAACGCATTATTGGTGATTATTTAACATTATTAATAAGTGTTAAATACGGTTACCAGTCAATGAAAATCTATGAAAAGCTCGTAGTAGCTCTAGCTAGTGAAGTTACCTATGTTGTAAACGTCAAAAGACAAATCCGCAAAAACCTTCAGAAATCAGCATACCTACATATGTGTTTTAGTAGAAGTTTAATAACAATAGGTACCAGATAGAAATAATATAACACATAAGCAACGTTCATTAAATTCCATTGGTTCTGAAATGCATTCAATTTCCGAGAGAAACTTCAATCTCAAATCGAAGTTCATAAATCATTTAAAGCCAATCTTATCTCGGTACCACGTTATGAATAGGTATCATTGGAGGGATTATTATGAGTCGTTTTATTAATGCCCAAAAAACTTTAAGTGAAAGTTGTGACGTTGTGAGAGGTCCAGTCATTCACCGGCCGGCGACGCGGTGTTGAGTAACCAACACCTTTCAAACAAAAATTATAGGTTATTCACTTGCATCCTGTATGAAAAAATGAAATCGAGTCCACGGTCGGTTAAAGATAATGAACTTTTGTTTGTGAAAGCTCCGCCATTACTCCAGTCAGTCTAGACATTCAATTCACAATAATTCCAAAAGTTTTCAAACTTCGGTCAAGTGAATGGTACATTGGGACGACAATAAATCCCATTTTGCAACCTTGTCCGCAGTCCGGAACTGCAATTAAATTATTTTTTGCTGTATGGTCCTGAAAAAAATTCCAAAAGTTCTGCAAACTTGGGGAAGTTTTCGATATAATATTTCATATCACGTATTAAATTTGCAACCAATCTCAGTGTACGGAACATCTTTTAATATTGAATATTAATGGTTTTTTTTTTTATTAAACTGAATGAGGTTGCAAATTTGTAAATGCACCAGAATAGATGTTTTCGAAGTTTGCAACCAAGTTCCAAAACTTTTGTAATTATTCCGAGACCACCTTACTCGAAAAAATGACCACGAATTAAAAATAATTATAAATAAACATGTTCCGGTCAACGAAAAAGGTTGCAAATTTATACAACCGTTCGGTATATATTTCCGACATCTGTGTTAAGTTTGCAGAACTTTTGGAATTTTTTTCACGACCATACAGCAAAAAATAATTTAATTGCAATTTTAACAATGTTCCGTACACTTAGATTGATTGCAAATTTAATACGTGATATGAAATATTATATCGAAAACTTCCCCAAGTTTGCAGAACTTTTGGAATTTTTTTCACGACCATACAGCAAAAAAATAATTTAATTGCAATTTTAACAATGTTCCGGACTGCGGACAAGGTTGCAAAATGAGATTTATTGTCGTCCCAATGTACCATTCACTTGACCGAAGTTTGAAAACTTTTGGAATTATTGTTAAATTCTCGATTTTCAATGTCGATTCTGACTGATCTACATCATAAACGAGCTTTAAACATCACATTTTATTTGGGAAACGCGTTTGCTTTATCGTCACCAATCTAATTTTTAATATTCATTGATATACATAGGAAATGAAAAGACAAACGTGATGCATTAACTTAACGGCACGCAACTTCCAAGGCACGTGTTTACGAATTTCGCGTACGACCATACAATTTAGTTACAGCTACCGACATCGGCTGCAATAATGTCTTGTATTGGAGGTAAACGGTAGTCGATTAAAACATCGATAGACCATATACATCTCGATTAACCGTTGAGTTAAAATTGAGAACATTAGAGCAATGTAACGGTTTGAATAAGAAACGCACGCATCCATGGATTGCGTTTGTGGAACATTCAATGGCATTCGTTGCATGTCGTGTAAAAACTAATGGTCCAAATAAAATAACGATACCAGTCTATAGAAATAAAATTCCATAAAAGGTAATTCATATTATTTACATTACCTAATTTAGGCTAAATGCACTTGCTAAAACGAAAAGTAACCTTAAAAAACTTACTAATATTTTGGATGCTTAACATCCAAGCCATTTATTAAAAGCGTGGTGACGGCTCGGATATAAATTAAAAAAAAGAACACAAAATATAACTCTATCGTATTGGGTATATTTATAGTATCTAAGATATTTATATAAATTGTTGTATGATGAATAAATTATTGTTTACCAAGCCCGTGCTAACATCCGCGTGCAAAACACGCACAGAAGACGGCGCGGTTTTAGAAAGCGGACTCCGATGGACCGGTCAACGAGCGAGCGAAAATAAGTCTAAAACATTTTAATAAAACTTATGCAATCCTCTTTATATAACTTAAACATTCGGCATCTAAAGATAAAACACATAATTGCATCACTCATGTGGACAATGTAAAATTTCGCGCGATGTTGGAATTTTAACACGAACTAGCGTCAAAATTCAACAGGAATGTTATAACGAAAGTGGTATAAACTTTTTTATAATATGCTATTGCTATATTTGGCTCGAGCCATTTCTCTTCATGACGTCCATGGGAACTGCAACAAGTTAAGTTCGCGATAATTTTTCCACGATGGTTTTCTATTGAAAGTTAAGTACAACAGGTTAGGCCCTCGCTCCGAAATTAGAAAAACGTTAACCTTGCACGGTAGTAGCACACACGCGACCGGCCGTCTTTGCTTTCACCTATCGCCATGTTTGCCTCGCCCAGCTTTGCTTACCTACGTGTTGCATTCTGCTACACTCTTTATTAAAATATATAAACTCGTTTACAAATATAATACTTTAGGTAACTAATTATAGGTGTTAACTTTAATATAAACTTGTCACGGAGTGGTTGAAAATATCTCCTCACCCTTATTTGTTGTCCAGTAGGTATTAGACGAAACAACCATTAAACTCTAATAGAACCGATTAATTAGGATAAACAACGTTGAAGTCACGGAACACAAAGCATGTAAATTGTTTAACCGAAAGTAAAATTTGAATTCGCTATAATGAGTACACTAACGTACAAGGTTACTAGGCCAGGCAGTTACGGCACATTAATTCAACCATAAAGCGATGTCACTTTCTTTACAAAAATGTTGACAGCTTTTACTAAAAACACAATCATCTCAAAATAATTGTGTTTTTTAAACGCTCGTTATTTTCCGAGCCTTAGATTAGTCATTAGTTTATACTCATTCGAATGCACAATTGGGATTTTCCAATGCAATTTCCTGCTTTCTCCGGCGTAGCGCTGCCACTTCGCAATGATAATAATAATTATTAGGTATAGCATCAAAATATATAATGGAAATTAGGCATTGTAGTTTAAGGAAAGCTTCAGCAAACGACAATTCTAGAAACGAGTTTATTCGTAAAGTTTGCCAGTTGTGTTGTGCAGCATACATAAAACATAAGCATTATATGACTTGCGGCAAGTAATTTCTCCCGAGAGAATCTCGACGGCACACTGTCACCGAAGACCGGTAAAACACGAGAAACACGTCCGTAAAAAAACTCGTAAATAAAATACGCGATTAAAACATGGATATCAGAAAAGCATCGCCAAAATATTTCTGTCGAAATATGGACTAAGTATATCGGTCATAGAAAGTGTACAATCTAGGTGCAACGACCGTTACGGCCATACATTTGCGTCAATTTATATAACTAACACCTTATTAACGCAGGTGCGAGAGGTGACATCCAAACTACAGTTAGTAGAGACCGGGTCACCTGTATTCGATATTGTCGGTCAAACCGCTAACACACTTCCATACCGGATAGACTAGAAGACCGCACGCGTATCTCGTATTATAAATAATATTATAATTATAATCGATATGCACTTCTGTCCCACTTCAAATAGAAAGTTGGTTTCTTAATTTAGTTACATAATGAAGAGACCGGCTTAACCGTCACTTTATTTAATAGTTCTACTCGGGTAATTATTTTAATTGAACGAACATCCTCTAATTAGTCTCAAGATCCTCGTAAAATGTGAACGCGTCGAGAGGGGCCACTTTCTATGAGCAGCTCCAAACACAGGCAATCAATCCGCGCGAATCGCTCATCAGATCACTTTCTAATCGGCGTCCGAGTGAGAGCACAATTAAAGAAAACTAGATATTTAAACAAATTATATTATTTTGACTTATTTTATTAACTTACCTTATACCTCCTTGTTCAGCAGGATGCATCAAAAGATGACCGGGTGGGCGTTTTTAGCCCTTATCAGTTCGTCGGCTATCCTTCACACGTTGGCGTATCCTCAACAACATGCACCTCTCATTTCACAAGTAAGTTGAATTTTAATAAATTTTATATAACTTGAGACATCAGTAAGGTTTTAAGTAAAATGGTAAGTAGCTCTACTTAAAAGAGTTAGTTGAATGATAATATTAACGAAAACATAAAACTGATACTGTCAGATTTATTTTATGAAAGCGAGAGAGCATAACCGAAAGTGTAATTTGTTCCTTTTCTCTACAAATGAAATTTTGAAAATTGTATGTGAATCGCGAATAATTAATAATTGAATAAATTTAATTTTCAGGCCACCAGTAATGTCAGAACACAAAATCCTCAGTATTATAGCAACTCGTTACCCCTGCCACATGAACAGATTGCTCAGGAACGAAAGTTTGCCGAAAAGCCCAACGCTCTTAAAAAAGTAGCCCTCGATGATATCGATGAAATACAGAACAATTCCATTTCCGATGGCGGATTTTCGTGGTCCAATATGTTAGGTGGGTTTTCACGTTTTACTTTCATGAACGTTTTTCCTTCGTTTCATTTATGATATTTTATGTTTCTAGTTAAATGTTTTGTAAAATAACGGCATTTCAAAATTACAGGTATGATAATGCAAATGATTTTCAATCCTGGCACCACTGGACCCAATAAGAGCGACAACATTGATACTGAAGCCGCACCAGTATCGCCATGGGCCAATTTCATTACCATGGGTCTTAAAATTTTAACAGCTATTCTGGGTGGTGGAGCATCTAGCGACGGTATTGACAAGGTCGATAACGGATCTTCACCGATGCAGGTAAGATACATAATTACATAAAACATCAACGCATGGTTTCACACATACAGTACTAAAATGCAAATTACAAATTTATTGTACAAAAACAACAATCATCAACACTATTATATTTACCATACTGATCCACTAACATCGTTCGTGTAGATACGCATATTATTATACCTATACTATTACGTATACGTATTTATTGGCATTCGATACTGTAAAGCACCTCCATTTTATTCCTCACATAATTAGTAGGTTCTCCAATTCATAGCTATTAGATACCTATAACGTTATCCCACCGCACGTCAGAAGTATCTCAAAAGTAAACTTTAGCTCAATTCTTTTGAGGTAAACTGGCTTTCAAATGTAAATAGTAAAGTTTGGTTATGGATATGGTGTCGCTTCTCGCTTGCTTCAGAGTATATTGGCTGCGGTTCTGTCGACGGTGCTCGGTGCCAAAGATCCCGACCAAGTCGCCTCCATGGCAAAGCAGGCTGGAGAGGTAGGCGCCTTCCCTTCCTACCCTTACTTAAAAATTCCGATCATATAATACAACAATCATGTACCTAGACTAATTTAGCGCTAAATATCAGCACTCAATACCGCTTCGTGTCTTTTTTTTTAATATTTTGTAATTAAAAATTGTTTGTTTTGTTCATACAGTTCATCAATATCGTGGTAAATCTCCTCGATGCCCTCAAGACGTCCTTCTCTCATCGATCTCTGACCGCGCGGTCCATGGGCCGTAAAGACTCGGTCAGTGACGCCGCTCTGGCTGGTATTGCCATGATGAAAACCTATGTAAGATCATTTGGAACAAATGACGACAAATGCCTACAGAAATACGTCTGCGATGCAAACAATGAATGTTCCGCTGATATCGGACCTAAGAGCGTATTTTGTCAACTGGGAACGTAAGTTTTTTTTCAGTCGAATTAAAAACTTATTATTTAGTTTATTAAAATTTTATAAATATTTATTGGAATTTGATATTTTCAGTTATGCGGCAAGCTTCGTCTTGGAAAGGCAATCCAGCGGTACCTTCCAACAATTCTATGAAGCCGGACGTCGCGGTCGTTCTGGCATTGATTGCCGTGAACTTTACCTTCAATGCAACGAAGTGTAATCTCTTCTAAAATTTTAATAATTCGAAACACCACCAAATCTTATTTTTATATTCATAAAATTAGATATTCAACTTTTTTTTAATAATTGGTAACGTTTATAACTAAAAAGTAATTTTCTTAAAATGACAGACAAATTTCAGCATTTAACAAATTTGTGTCAAATATTTGCAGCGTTAGACATTTACTCCACCTTAGGGGAGATAAATAACATGTTCTCATAATTTATTTAAATTATTTATTTATTTAACTTATTACTAGATGTAACTTAAGACATTTTAAATTCCACGAAATGTACCCCAGTGAAAACTTCCGTCCATGAATACAATAAAATTGGTAAAGAATTTATTTTGTAAATCCGCCAGTTTTTATTTTGTAACTAACGACTGATGTTATAATGTGTGATATGAATCTTATTTTATATCACCTCATAGTTTTAGAATTGATATTGTGTATATTATTGTGATGGTATGATTGAGGACGTCCTTGTGTGATTGTGATTGTAAAATAAATATATAAAATAGAAATGGTTTTTTATTGCAATTTCACATATGAGTGAGTGTCAACTGCGTATACCGTTAACATCATTCTTGACACATCTGAAGCACATCGAAGTAAACAGAGCGTATTAACTATTAACAATGATTTTATGGGAGATGTGCAAGCGCACGTCTCAGTAGT
This sequence comes from Colias nastes, assembly GCA_907164665.1. Taxonomy (NCBI): domain Eukaryota; kingdom Metazoa; phylum Arthropoda; class Insecta; order Lepidoptera; family Pieridae; genus Colias; species Colias nastes. Next base: position 2,263 of record CAJQZM010031932.1, on the reverse strand, counting down.
CCCTTGACATCGGTATAGTGAAGTGTCAGCACGATGGAAAACTTGATCCCATCCATCCCGCAGATGGGTACAGTGCCGAAGCAAATGGTTGAGAGGTTAGTTCCTTACTTCGATTCAGTGATGAAATCACAACAACTAAGCTTTACCTTTTAATACTTGTAATAAATGCAAATTGAACCCGATGCTCCTTTTCAAAACGTTTTCTTATTACACGAAGTAATTATAATTTGTAACTTAAATAATCAACTTATCTATATGAAAATAAATTAGGTACTATTCGATTGTCTCACTTAAATTCAAAAATGCCTGGACGATTTGGTTAATTTTGATCCAAGAATATTCGTGGAAGTTAAGGGACGATTTGCAGTTTTAACGGTAGAGTAATAAATAGATGATACAAAGTTCACCTGGCCATCTCTTAATCTGATAAATCGAATATAAAATTATTCAGTTTTGAGCCAATATTTCTTTAGTTATTATAAACGCATCTGTTATTTGTTCAACATACGTAGATAAACTTCTGCATGGAAATTTATGCAAAATCATATTTTTAACTCGAATTTATTAAAAAGGTATGCAGAATATCCCGCAACGCACGATCATCAACATTTTTACTATACATATGACCCGGCACCACATTCCCACGGACACGCATCCTCTTCCAAACAGTAAGTAAAATTAGTTTTTCTCTGTCCTGTTCAACATTTTTTTATCGAAGTTTACCGGTACCGTAAGTTTAGTCTTTTACAATTTTTTTTTGTTACAGTGGTGGTGGCGGTTATAAGAAGAGCAACGCGGCAATGTCAGCGCTGACACTTCTAGCATTTTTGTTTTATTTACACATCCTCCAACAATGTCTAAAGGACCACATGACCGCAATGAGCACCCCGCAAGTAATGATCATGTCGAGTGGTAAAGAGGGGGACGAAAATATTGGTAAAATAACGCGTATAAAAACGGACAAATCCGGAATGACAAATACCGAGGCTGACACCGTAGAAGTAAACAAGGCAGCCGATATCATCCAAACTTCGAACGATCATGATGAATATTTAATGAAAGTAAAAACTTCGGACCACGAACCGCAAGGCAGCGCGCAGAAATTTAAGAATAATTATCAATACGATTATAAGACCTCAGGGTTCGTTAGTGCTTTTGATAAAAAGTAAACGCGTTCTTTGGTGAAGGATAAAGAAGTAAAACAAAATGTAGTTAATTTAAGTTTATTTAACGTACCAAATTGTAAGATTATAAAGACCATAACACGAATGACTCGAAAGATAATATCTTGAAAAATTTAGTTTGTTTTATTTGTAATTCCTATGTAAGTATTATACTTAGATAATTTTTAATGACATGTTTTTATACTAGTATATATCAAAATAATGCGCAATGAATCAGGGAAAAGCCGAAAGTGATTCTAGATAATAAAATATCTAAATTCTATACTTTTATTTTAACATTAAAGTAGGCACCTACTATACACAACATTTTCGTGATGCAAAAATACATCTTTTTATTGCTTACCGTAGTACATTATGAATGAGTAATCTTACTTAAAATAACTACAATCACATTTATAATCTAATGCCGAATATAAGGTTTGAAACAATATAAAAAAAAAACTTAAAATACCTATCTACCAATATTAAAAACCTTACTTTACAATCACTTTATGAAAATACGATTTTATATAATTTACGCATTCTATAATACATCGACTCAAAATTCAAATATATTCAGCATTTGCTTTCCACAAATGAAAATCTGTGGACTCAACAAAGAGAGCTACCGTTCAATATAAAATTGAACGGCAATATCTTAAATGCACAATGTTGAAGTCTCAAACTTGTAAAGCGCTAACACGACTATAAAGATTTTGCGTCAACATATTCTAGAAGCTTCCATCATAGAATTCACAGAACATTCACATCAATTGCGTCTAACTCTCTCTATATATTTAGTCTGTGTGAGTGCGCTGGAGCCCAGCGTGGGGTCGGTCATACGATTCCAATCCGTTTGACCGACAACAAAACCGATGGCGCGCATCTTCTCTTGCTGTCTTCTCTCTTCAATATCTGCCCACCGTACCTGTTTTAATTACAATAGAATGAAACCGCGCATCTTTCAAAATAATAACTCGACGACATAAAACAGTAGTCGAGAATAAATATTTTTAAGGTAAAAAACACAGATATTGAATAAAGATTTCAATCAAATCAATTGATTTTAAATCAAGAGCGATATTATTTTCGCACCGCAT
>CAJQZM010031930.1:0-11407 GCA_907164665.1 Colias nastes | reverse complement strand
AATCTGATTCGTCTTTTCGCAGGTCCTACCTAATCCTAGGAGTGGAAAAAGAGGGTGCGTCTACAGGTTTCCCGGGCTTAACGGTTGGAGAGAGGACATTGCTTCTGGAATGGCGGGACGACTGGCACCGGCGCATTCGGCGTCTCCAGAGGCGCGCTGTCAACTGTCATTAGCCGATGCCATCTTGGATTTAAAAAAGTTGCCGCAACGCAGAGGTCTCGCGATATACAGCCTATAAAATCGAATGTTGAATGGTTCCGTCTATGTTCCGTGCAAATGTTTAACTGCCATTACGCTGTCTAATGAGAAATAGTTCACCTAGTCGTTTGTAAGGTTTAATAATAGATCGATATAAATGTCTAGTTGTCTTTCGCTTAATATCAATTTAACTCGATTTTTTAGGTGTGACAATATTGTCCATTTCTTGTCTTAATTTATACCAAAAAGTTATTCTTTTCCCTTCCTAGGATTTCGTTATCACTATCCAATTGTCTACATAGTTATGTTTAACTTATAACAGTTAATTTTAACTATGTTCATGATTGTAAAACAAGTGAGTTTTAAGATTATTTATTGATTAAATAATATAGATTCTAGGGCTAAAGTTTCGTTCCAATTCAGCATTTTGTATAATTGTTATTTTATATTGAAATGCGTATGTTAATATTGTTTTAGGTACTGACAACTTAGGCGCTTGACGTTAAATTTATGGCGCGTTTTTTGACATTTTGAATGTATAATATAGATTATAAGTTTTGAAAATAATTCATATCCACAGATAGTCATAATGTTTTAACGTACCTCATTTATTAAGTACATTATATTTAAGATTAGACTAATTTACGTATTAGGTATTCTATTGCCGACTTCCTTTAATTTATTTAATTTGAACCGTATCTTTCTTGCCAAAGTAACTTAATGCTCTGAGTACTTATTTTTCTTTCTTATAAAATTTCTTAACACGATTATTTTAACGCCTCAAAATGTATTGTACAGTATTATTAGCTTTACTAAAATAGAATTATAAAGACTTACCTTTTGAAAACATTTTATTAGGAAATAACAATATTATGACGAGACGACATAAAAGAGATTACTATACCATTAGGTAGGTACATCGGTAAAAATCTCATTTTCAATTGACGTGTTATTTTTTTTTCTATTCCCCCACAGACTCTTGATTTGCCATAGACTATAATAGAAGTACACTCGAGTAATCATGTACAATTGAGCCGTCAAAGATCTAGGTACAGTTACATGCACAATGCAACAAATCATCTTGACGGTTGAACAATTTACAATTATCTATTGTTGGTGAATCGCTGTGGTCGAATACACACAGGTCTGTGACTATTCAAAGCGTAGATTTTGCAAGCGATGTATTATTACGACAAATTTATATTTCAAAATTTTTGTCTTTCGATATTTCATCTTAATGCTTTAAGTATGTGCCAAATTTACTTAAAATTTTTCGATGTTATTGTCATGATACAAAAAACAAAAAAATAACATCTTCAATTACTGATGTTATTGTAGTTTTTAAACGATTCATTCATTATATCAGTGTGCCCGAGATCACGCTTGTTGTAAAGGGCCTTTTATATTCTTGCCTCTTGATAAAGCTCTTCATCTCCATAACGTATAAAATTAACGTAAAGTTTTTTTTTTATTTGTTAATCTATCAATTCTGAAACTTTTCCCAAACTCTATCTTATAGCTCTTCCTGGAACACAATCTTAAGCAGTAAGTACACATCGAGTCTAGCAGAAACAATAAATAAAATTATGCGTATAATCTGGCGCATAAATCACACAAAATTATTCATTGTATGCTTTTCCCGTCATAATATACGACTTCTCGGACATATAACCAAGCAGGGAAAATTTTATGTGTTTTTATAAGTGGCCATTATTATTATTTACTCTTTGCTTTATCTATGGTTAACATAAAAAAATAATTTGTTTTCAAAGGGTATTTATGGTCTAAGATCCAAATATAGGTCGACCTTCACCGGCCGCGGCGTGATAATAGAATGAGACCAATTTTATAATAAATTTAGTGTATTAAAAAATGTATTAAAAATGGGTTTACTGGGAAAATCCTGGACAGGATATTTTTTAATTAATTATTAAAAAATCTTTTATTTTCATTTTTTATTAATTGCAGTTTCGAAATAATAAAACAATTTTGTAATAAAACAGCGCTGACATAATTTTTTTTTCATCATCCTATCAAGTGAAAGTAACTGGTAAAGTAACCGACATACCTGTTTATACCTGCCAACCTAGCCGTTTGTCCCGGTAAATATTAGAAAACGACTAATATGACTGCACATTCTGTAGGTTTCATACTTTAAGTCTATTATAATTTTTTTTATTATCTTGATACTGCAATTAATTGAAAAAAAAATGTTTTTTTTTTTAAATTCATTAAAAATGTCCTGTCCAGGATTTTCCCAGTCAACCCATTTTTAATACATTTTTTAATAGACTAAATTTATTATAAAATTGGTCTCATTCTATTATCACGCCGCTGAAGGTCGACTTATGTTCGGATCTTCTACCATTATAATTATATAGATATCGTATTTAAATGACTTAGAATCGCTTGAACGTAATATGGATTGTAAAAAGTGTATTTAGTTTGTAGAACGATTTAATAATAATCCATTTCTAGTAATGCATATCTTTAGATTTCTTACGTCAAATTAATTTTACGCGCCAATCAATTTTTTTTTTTTAAGTACATATTTAGGCTCTGCCTTTACTATATTTTATTTTTATTATGAACCAGATTGTTTTGTTTATCAATTAATTATTCATTTATACTATTTATGGTTACATCTCGGTTATTTACACAAAGAATTGCTTTTTCAAGTATCGTAATAATTTTGGCGCGTAAAATGATATTATATGATTGAATGGAATCGTGATGTTTTTAATAGATGGGTGTAATATGTGAATATGTAATCTATTTCTTTTTATATCATTACAATAGACTTATTAGTACTTAACAGGCAAAAATAAACAGGAAATTATATGGGTGACTGTATGGATAAATTATAATAAATTCGAAAAGTACAATATTTACACGCACAAAATCGCAAAATTCTCAAATATCTGATAATTATGGCCTAATTGATTTAATTCTTGAAAAAAATTGATTAACACTTTCTAACGCTTAATTCTTAAAATTTGTAGGTTATAATTTATGTAAGAACGTCAATTGAATTTAAGGTTATTTTGGCGGGAATTTTTAGACAGATCATACACAGTACACAGTTTATAAGTAATACCTATTGTACTACATGTTTAGAGACTAAAAAAATATGTTTAGAGACTAAAAAAATATGGGTTTCATAAAAAAGAATTAGTTACTTTTATATTCGTACACTTCGTAAATTTGATATTTTAAAAATAATATGGTCTGTCTTTAAAATGTATTACGCCGTGTAATAGCAATGAACTTGTGTTTTATTATACCCTCCTCCTGTGATGTAATAAATGTTATTGGTTATATTTATTTAAAATAAAGTACATTAATATACTTATTTTGTGTTTTCATTTCATTTACCCCATTACTGATATTTATTTATTAAGTTTTCGATATATGCTATTAGTAGTTAAATTTTCAGCTCTTATTTTTAATCTAATATCATTGATAGATTTTAAAAAAGTGCTCATACGGATGACAAATCCGTAGTTTTTTTACAATCATAAGATCGATTTTGAAGTTTCTACCTTTTAAAATGTACTTAGCAATAATAATTAAGCTAATAATGCTATAAGACCAATAGGAGCGAAGTAATGTGGGTTAAACCACAGGGCACAGCTAGCTGCTAGTTAGACATAAACATACACACAGACTTACCTATTCATGATATTAACATGAATAAACATCAAAGCAAGGGAAATAAATCAAAAAGGCCGGATATAAATAATGCTGCAAACACATAATAATGTCCGAACAACGATAGCGGATACTACTGATTTCCCCCGGGTCTCCGCCCTTAATAATTCAGCTCACATCCACACTTATTGTGAGCAAAAATATATGTGAAACAATAATTACTTAAATTATGTTTATTGGAATGTAACGAATTTTTTTATGATTATTCAGATGTAGGAAATACTCAAAAAAAATTAAGGGTCACATGCTCAACATTCATTTTCACGAAATTAAAAAAAAAATGGTACCATAAAAGCAAGATTTATTAAGTTATTTCATACAAGCTTTTGATTATTTTATATTATAAGCTTTTGATTAGTCTCAACTTACAATTAAATAACGTGGTGGCCCATTTTCTTTAGAGTGGGATAGAGTGGAGAGAACATGGATTTATAAATTGATCATAAACGCAGGTAAGATAGCGAAAGAGCTAGTTTCATACAATGTTTCATATAGACATTTCTTGATAACAACAGTTATTTATATTTTCACAGGTTCCATACCTAATAAAATAAATATATTTTAATGGGCCGCTGGATAGATCGATCTAACTGCAGTTCAATGTTCCCTTCGCGATTGTATTGCGATTTACTAAGGCTATGTATGAACCGACGACTTAAATTTAATTCAAAAATAACATTAAGAATAATAAGTGTGAGATTTGTTATACAATATTTGAAACCCAAGTCAATGAAGATAATATGGGTCAACCTTGTTATTTTATTCAAATAGATAATTCGATTAAAATCAATATTATGTCAGTAAGAACATTGAAATTGGTTTAAATTTAATATCTAGACTATATGAATGCAATTTATTATCTTCACTTGATACGTAGGTACTGAAGCATCCAATCATTGTAAATGCTTGATAACTGTACAAATTTTAGATATACTCAATATCTATTCTCGCACTATAGAGTCTTCAAACAAATCCTGAAATTAATGAAAGTACATTACATAAACACAATTTCAATTACACAGTTGTCTATTCTTTAGTATTCACATGCGAGTCAGCGAGTGTCCCTTAAGGTCTACAAACAGTACGACTCTACGCTTCAACATTACGGCACGCGACTTTTTATCGCATGCAAGTTATAATCGCACGACCTAATCCGCCTTAGATAAACTTGAACTCAAATATAAATCCGGTAACAATAGCCCGTAATAACTTACCTCTGTTGAAATATAATACACATTTTAATAAGTCCATTGTTACATAAATGTTGTGTGTATACACGGCAGGTGGTTAATAACACGACAATCTTTAGTCAATTAATAGAGAAAAGTGTTTAAAAAATGTTTTTTTTTACAATGTAATTTATTTATATATTCTAAGTATGTAAGTATTCTAAGTATTCGGAAGTTCATAGGATTTGTTATTGCGCCGTGTGGTAGGTAAAATCTGTACTAAGTACATTAAGTACGTAGTCATAATAATTGTAGAATTATTATGACTTATAATAGAAATGTCTTGTGTTGACTCAAAGCAATATCTCTACCAAACATCTATACATATTGCACTTTCTGTCTGTTTCCATCTTAATCTGGCATAGCTGGACCATTATCTTCCACAACGAATGCCTTCACTGATTCCAGCATGTTTCATGTAGTCGTAAGGTATGTAACTTTGTAAGGTATGTAGGTACCTAAAAATGTCAGCTTAAATCTTGTAAACTGTTCTAACTGATGAACGCCACCTATTCTGAGCTCATTGTCATTTAAAAAACTTCTAGAAAAATAATCAAATGGTTTTTAATATAAATAAATATATTTTTGCAAATACCGCACCAGCCTCTCTTCGACACTTGCATAAGTAATCCGGTTTTAGCCAACTACCCTTATAAGTTATACCGTAGCTTATAGGAGCCTTATTATGTAGATCACATTTCTTTATATTATAAAGTAATACTGTATATAAACACGCTTTTATATGCCTTGTTGTATATTTAAGAGATTTATTACAGTATCATGAAACAAACCAATATATCCTTGATTGCAATCTATAATATTATTGCAACTAAAAATACACATATCGGAAAACGTAAGTGTTCAATTTCACAATTAAACTGAGTTGTTTTCAAAACATTAGAAACTATTTCACGCTTCCTTCAAAGGTCGATAACGCGATATTGCAATAAAAACACGCCATTGTGTTTTATACATTTCATTGCGAAAAACTTTCAAGCTCAAAGTTGTTTTACTACTTTTTATTATTGCCCTAACTTGCTTTTTTCACTTTTCTATAGACGTCGCAAACATGGTAAACTGTTGGGGAAGAGTCTGTAATCTGTATGCTATTGTAAGCTATATTCTCAACATAACTTTAAACACAACTAGGTAGGTCTTCGTGTGCTGTAAATCGTTCGTAGAGCTATTGATAATTATGACGAAACCTTAATGTAATGTTTATTTATCTATCTCAACTAATATTATAAAGGAAAGTTTTGATTGATTTTAGACTAACAGAAAGCTACTTAATTAAAAAGTAACATATATATTATTGTGTCAGCTTTTGCTTTTATCCTGGGTCAGCCCGGGCGGACCCGGGACGAGCGGCTAGTATATTAGTAATAGGTAATAATTGATTTATATTGCTTCAAGTGCATCTAGCAGTTTCTTATATGTTAGAGTAAGAAATAAAACTACAAATATTAAAATGTAAATAATATCAATGCTTATTCAATCAACTCTGATTGCATTCCGATTGTCTTCATTACAATTGAGTAGTTGCAATTGAAACTATTGATGAATTCATACTTAACCGCCTGGCCTTCGATAGTCGGCATGTTGTTACACATTGTTGTACAGGATGGGAGGGCTGAAGAGAAAAACAAATGTATTTATAATATTATATACTTAAGGATGTGTTGTCTTCCTAGGTACCTACTATGAATATTATACCTAGGTACCTACTGATATTTCTTACTAATTTAGTTAATACATAGTAGACACGTAGACACTAAGAAATATGTTTTTGCAATTATAAATAATTATACATCAATTTGCGCCGTCTTATGGCGGCTCTACATTCGTGCCGTGAAGTTATTCGCAGTAACTTAAACTAAAAAAAATGTGTGCGTGTACTAGTGTACACACGTAAGAAGTGAAACTTCTTTATGAACTTATTTTTCAAAAAATAATTTACTATATTATACAACTTTACAGAAATACGTCGAATCACGCGTGGTAGAAGAAAAAGATGGCGCATAACGGAAAAATGTAACGCGTAAAGCGGGGAATTCACTAGACGGGCATGTCCGCGGGCAGTCTGTCCGGGCATGCCTGGCGACGCAATACACTTCACAGACTCTTCAGTTTGTTTTAGAACGGCTTCGCTATTAGTTGTGTTGCAAGATGGCAATGCAAAGGCGAAAAATTGCAATAGTTACCGGTGCTGCGTTAATATTCTTAGATGAAAAGAACATTTACATTTACATTTTTCCATCAAATGTTGATAGGCGGTATTACGCATTTCACTATACATAAATTCCTTGCTTTTTACCTTCCATAAACATGGTTAAGTTTTGTATTCAGCTATAAATTCTTTCCAGAATATTTTATTCTCATTAAAACTCATTTTAAATTAAAAATACTCCAAAACTCGGCGAATGATAATAAGCGGACGTCTGTTTGGGTTGCTGTCACTGCCAGGTCTGTCCACAGACCGCCTGGACTAAGCATACACGCTCGGACCTGTCGGTGCCTGTGCAGACAAAATGAGATCGCGCGGACTTCAAACGGGCAGTCTGCCAGACCGCCCGCGGCAGTACTACACTGACTGATAAAGCACAGACATGATAGTAGCGAAGCCCGTCGGACTTGCCTGCAGGCTTGCCCGCGGACATGCCCGTCTAGTGAATTCCCCGCTGAAGGTTTTTAAAAACGCCTGCGGGCACCCACGAGCCGATGACGTCACGCCCCCGGTCATTCGTCAGTCGGCGCGTACGAAAGCTTGCTGCTGTGCAGTAAACATCGGATTTTCTTCAGTGATAATGAAAAAAAGTATTCTATTGTGCTTCAGTGTTTTAATTCAACTGTGAAAACAGCCGATAAACTCTTTTTTGATGTACCTGAGGTGAAAATGAGAAAGAAGTGGATGACAGGAATTAGAATAGGGCTTAATAAAATGTGTTTTATTAATTTAAAATTTTAAACTAATAAAACACATAAAATAATCATCAACAATGACCTCGAGCAAAAAAAGCCGTAAAATCCTTATCACTACAATATAGTATAAAACAAAGTCGCCTTTTCTGTCCTTATGTCCCCATGTATGCGTAAATCTTTAAAACTACGCAACGGATTTTGATGCGGGTTTTTTAAGGATAGAGTGATTCAAGGGGAAGTTTAGAATTTATTAGGTTGTAGACAAAGCGGGCGAAGCCGCAGGCGGATAGCTAGTCTTATATATAAAAATGAATCGCAAAATGTGTTGGTAAGCGCATAACTCGAGAACGGCTGAACCGATTTCGATAATTCTTTTTTTATTATATTCCTTGAAGTACGAGGATGGTTCTTATGTAGAGAAAACGTAAACATGTACCACGGGCGAAGCCGGGGCGGACCGCTAGTCTATATAATAAAAATGTGTTGGTAAGCGCAAAACTCGAGAACGGCAGAACCGATTTCCTCAATTCTTTTTTTATAATATTCCTTGAAGTACGAGGATGGTTCTTATAGAGAGAAAACGTAAACGTAAACCTAGTTCTTTATAAAATATTGTGCCACCATCAAACGTTCATCTATTATTTTTTTTTTTATTGTATGATAGGAAAGCGCTTGACCACGATCTCGCCTGATGGAAAGATGAGATGTGGCCTAAGATGGAGCGCGCTTCCCTAGAAGGTACCTGGTCACTCTTTTCTTGAAGACCTTCATAATATTGCACTCGTCGGGGAACACAGAGTACAGACTCAGGTAGCATGTTCCCTTATGTTCCAGTCCCTCGCGGTTCGAATGAATTCTACAATCTACACACTACACGGATTACTTCAGTGTAATCGGATAAACAATGTAATGTAAAGGTATTATTTCCTTGAAATAAAGCACAGTATTAGGAATAAACGATTTTTTGACGAACGAAACAAAATGCACCGGAGTCCGGACAAAGCGCCGCACACAGCGCCGCACAGTATCGCGGTCGCGTGTTGACCGGGGGTGTGACGTCATACGTGAGCGCGCATAAACCAGCATAAACTCGGAAATTTAAAAAAACGCATAAACTTCTCGTCGTCATAACTTCGGAAATACTGCATGTATTGAAGTGAAATAAAAACTAATATAATGTACATGATTTACGCTAATATTTTAAGTGTATATATTAGTAATATTTTGACCCTCTTTTGCATGTATTTGAATAAGCTGTACCAAGCGATGTCAATATGTCATAATATGTCACATGTCATTTGTGATTTGTGAATCGGGATCATGCTCGCAAGTCGCAATTGGTCGCCCGTCGCAAGTCGCAGGCCACCCGCATCGCAGGCCAGCTGTCAACGTTGGTTATAAAAGCGTAGTATTATTTTGTTTGGGTTCATAATTCATAATAATAATGGTGTTTACGCTTCAATAATTGAATATCGATAGTGCAGGTTTAATTTCCTTTCTTTTGATTTAAATTTAAATACATAATGGCAGCGGTGTTGAAGAAAAGGGCATTAGCAGAATATAATAAATCCTTTCAGGTATGCACTTTCTTTATGTGTTATTCTTTTTTAAAGGTATAATGTGAGAACCTTTCATTAGCTAAATTATGAATGCTAGAGTAAATATCCACTTAGATAAGTCACTTAAAATCCCTATAAATTGTAACATAAGGAATAGCCAAAAACAATCAAAACTTGAATACACTATGTTTTAGGATGGACCAACTTCAAAGAAACTTCACCTGGCTAAGAAACCACTGATAGGCAGTTCAGCTGCAGCATTTGTTGGCTTGTTGGAAAAGTGCAAGTCAAGTGATGAGGCATTGCAGTTATTATTGAGAATCTCAGACTGCCTACAGTTTCAAGAATCAGATGTGGAAGAAGCTATCAAAAAGCTGTCTGAGCACTTTCAGTCAGAGGAAGAATCAGTTGTCAGGGTGAAAATATTGTGGTTATTTTGTGATATTGGATTGGAATGTCCTGGAGCAAACTTAAATCACTTGATTGAAGAAACTACTCATTTAATAAAAAATGAAACATCTCACAAGGTATTTTTTTTATTCCTCATTGAATATTAGATAATAAGTAGCATTGATGTTTCAAATCAGTTGATGACAACTGAAAATTTATTATGAATTTGCCCATTTAGTTGAAAATTTCTTTTTATATTGATATTTTTTAATTCAGGTTATTGCTCAAGGGATTGCCACCCTCCTAAAGCTGGGGAACAAATTATCCGAGGACAAAATTCTCATGACACGCTTGGTGGGTGTGGCCAGAGACAATCTGAAGGATACAAGTCACCAGGTGAAGTGTAGATGCTTGCAGCTCATCAGTGAACTGTATCCAATATGCCCAGAAATTGATAGAACGGCAGAAATGATTGCAGAGGCTGATATTATTGTTAAACTACTGAGTGATTATAGCAATGCTGAGGTAAGATTGTTATTTTTTAATTCAAACAAAAAATTAAATGTTTTTAATTCTATGTCTGAATAAGTAAACTGATTATTGTAATAATATAACTCACACAAAGCGTTGCAGAATTTTTCTCTTAATAGCTATTTCTTTATATTTCAGGATGCAAGAGTACGCTGTGAAGCCTTTCAATCACTGTTAACACTACATGGACGTGGCTTAACACTTAGCGCACAAATCTATGAACATGTTTGCACAGCTTTATCTGATGATTATGAAATTGTGAGAGAAGTAGCTCTCAAATTAGTCTGGCTGCTTGGAAATAAATATCCAGAGAAGTGAGAATAATTTTTAATATTTATAGTCACAATCTTAATAAAAAAATAATTAAACAATTTGCTTGAAAAAATCTGACTGAATATATTTTTTAAAATTAATATTCTTCAATGGAGATAAAAGGAATAAATTTAAATCTATTATTTCAGCACTGTCACTCTTCAAGACGGTGAAACGACAATGCGTCTAGTAGATGACGCCTTCATAAAAATCTGTTCAGCCGTTAATGATCTGTGCATGCAAGTACGCGCTTTGGCTTGTACACTGTTGGGTACTACAAAGTCTGTGTCAGATCGATTCTTGCTGCAAACCCTGGATAAACAATTGATGAGTAATATGAAGGTATGTTTGTTGTGAATATATCAGTCCATGTCACTAAATCTATTTCTTTTTTTAACAATTTATACCGATTTCATCATTAAAAGTGCGAAAATTCTAAGTTACAGATATGAAATTTGAATTGTATTTCTTTAGAAATGAAATGAAATGAAATGAAATAAATTTATTTGTCCACTAGCGGTCCGCCCCGGCTTCGCCCGTGGTACATATTTACGTTTT
>CAJQZM010031929.1:21332-34575 GCA_907164665.1 Colias nastes | reverse complement strand
TTAATTCGACGAATAATATTAAACCAAGGATTGAAAAATCAGCCCTTCATTATAATAATGATTGTATGCTTTTAGGATAGTGTTGTCTATTTTGATTGTGGTATTAACTACCTACAGTACTCCAAAATTAATAATGCGCATGCAGATCTTCGCTAATTATCGTATTTCCAGAAACACCCGAATCACCCCGAATTATTGAATCGTAAGTGCCCTAAACAATGCACTTGCATCTTGCACCTTGTTCAAAAGAAATAGGAGTCAATTCAGAGTCATACACAATCGAAAACAATTCGGGCCATAGGTAAAGGTAGCCTGTCAGTCAAAAAATTAAAAAATCCGTCAGTCGTCTTTATATATTGGTGGTGACCGCACGTATTATCTCTGTATGGAATTATATAGAGCTGCTGTTACATACCCTTCTTAGTTTTGTTTCAAAGTTGAATTTTCCGATAAAATGATTATTTACACAGGTAGCAGATAGCAGTGGGGAAAGTGAAAATTAATAAGAGCATAATGAAAGTTCTGATCATTCGACGATATCAGAAATAGAGATAATCCCTGATTCTGTAAATCCTTTGGACTGAGATTTTAATGATTAGATTTCTACAATTTAAATGTAAACCAGTGTTTGAAAATCATTTTTTTAAATATAAACTTTGTCTTATTTTGTCTTGTCTTATTTTATTTTAAATATACAATTCGCAATCGTGTGGCTTATCCTCGCTATTAACTTACATTGAATTATCGAAACAAATTTCGTTACTTATCTCTTTTACCAGAAAATAACAATAAAACTCATAATTCTAATGAACTATGCATGAAGAAAATACATTTAACCACTCTATATACATATCATCTTCGGAGGCTCGGGGAATATGACAGTTGCCGAACAGTGACGAATTTTTCTATGCGCATTATCAGTTTGGGAGTACTGTACTTATTAGATAACATTGCTTTTCATTTAACCATTTATGTAGAGTGCTATTGCTGATTTTTCTTCGCTTCAATATTGAATTACTATTCCTATACAAAACTTATAACAGAAACGACATATACTGTAATCGACATATTCTTACTTAACTCGAGCTTTTGTCGCAGGTCCAATAACAGATTTATGTATTGTGTATAATGGATAATCTAAGAAAATTATGACTTTACGTTAGTAGTATACCTATTCATGGTTTGGTTCTACTAAAACCATAGTAACAAAACCATCTATTTTATCTTCTAATTGTAGCAACCCTGGTAATTTTGCGATCTCCCCGCGGCAAAAGATTACCATTTCGGCGTCGTTCTAAGTAATTCATAACGCAAATAAAGCTACTAGCAACGTTTCATTATGTTTCTTTGCTTGTCTCATTCACTATTCCTTTCAAAATAGTTTTTGAAGCATAGAACACAACGCATATTTTATCCTTAATAAAGTTTTTTGAAGTGAAACTTCTTTAGGCGCGTTGAGAGTAAAATTTCAAAGTCGCGTCATGGCCATACCGTCACGTCATGGAATAAGGCGGCAATTTTAAATTTACCACCTATTTATTACCTATTTGAACAGAAAGAAATAATCTTCAATAATTGTAATTGTATTCGTATTCTTTTTGTGCAGAAAATGCAGGCCGCAGCTCGAATCACCCTCTCTATGTTCCTGCTGATAACAGTCGTGAGTGCATCTCGTGAGTATGACTCAAAAATATATTATAAATTATTTTTTTTCACATACTTGATCTAAGCTTGATCTACTTACTTACCTATGCGTGGTCTACAAAAACGTTTGAACCAATCATAATTAATCAAAATATTGTTACAAAAAAAAAACAAAATGTTATTGCAATTGTTATTTTTTCATTGAACCACTTAACACTGTTATTTTTACTCAAGATCGAAAAGTGAAGTTACTTAAAACTAAGTAAATCAAATTTGTATTTTTTAAGATTAACGTAAAACACCAAAACAGAAAAGAACTTCATAGAAAAACGAACAAAATTGCAAAATGTGGGTGGCTATACGAAAAAAGATAACAAAATTTTTGGACAACAATAACACAGCTATCCACAATAATGTCCTACGTCAGTTAATTAACTTTGAGGGATAATTCTGATTGAATAAAAACAAATGTAACAAGGTGTTGCTAAGTAGGAATTTTATTTTGAGGAAAATCTTTTTAGATCCGCTTAGAAAAGCCTACGGTTCACGTAGTCGTTGAGTAACACGATTTATTCGGCAAATGTATAATTTGAATTGATTACACCTACATATTTAAAAAAATCTTGCTCCTTTATTGTTTTTTGTATCAGCTACAATTTGGTAGAAGAAACATTACCGCGGTAAGCTATTTTTTTTTTAATAAAAAGGCTACTAAAACAATTTATACAAGCCAATGTTTCCCTAGCTAGGTTACTGGGCAACCTATGTATTTAGTTGACAATACTATGCACACACTATTCAGTATTTACTTATTTATTTATGTATTATAAGGTAGAGTATTTTGGCTCAAATCATACGACAAATTATTACGAAAGCACGTAGCCCCATAAATAAATTCCATAGAAGAAATCGATAGAAACAGAAGGAGGTAATAAGATCTGAGAACATTGTAGCTTCCACGTGGGTTAAACTATTGATAATTAACTAATATCAGCTGAGTGCATCCAACACCTAACAAAGTTATCTTCGTCCGCCGGAAATTATTTTATGGCTTCTCACTGTGTATGAGAAATTATACCTATGATTTTACCTTAGTCTGATAGTGTATTTCAAAGGTTTTGGTTTAATTCATAATTCTTATTCATTTTTCTTCTTGATTTTGTTTCTTAGTCTATCTAAAAGTATAAGTGGATCTAATTTCTAAATGATAGTGTATGGTGTGTTTAAAATGTACTTACTTATAGATTATTTTGGTTCAATTCATTATCTTCTTCTGTCTTCATGTTTTATTTTCGTTTTTCTATTATTTTTTAAATCAGTTGTGGAATATATGTTGCCTTATATTTATCAGTCTTGTATTATAACAGTACTTTTCCAACTACCCGAATTCTTGTCCTTATGCCACTAGCCTCTTCTTTTTATTGTATTATAAGCAATTAATTGCAAGAAATTTTGTTCTCTACAAACCATTAACTAAATGGTGAAATATGTACTTACAAAAGCTCGATGTTACAAAGCTTCAATTCACCCCCATTCATTGATATTCCTTAAACTCCCATGAGCGTATCGACTTACAAAACTTATACAGATAATTCTCAAATGTGTAAAGTTCACAAAACTCGAAACACCTACGTCTTTGAAACCAACCGATTGTCTCAAAAAGTTTGTTCATTAGGTAAATAGTTTGAACATTATTACCTTTGTATTTAAAGGAGTTAAGTATAGGTTTTTAGAACGCAATTTGGGGCTTAGAATTGTTTTTTATTAAGCTTTGTGCTTGTCGAATGATACGAGTTTTATATACATCGATAATTATTATTAATTCCATTGGATTTTTTGACAAAAGTTTATTTACAAAAGTCAAATGTCATTTACGTACATGGATTTTTACTAAGCGTGAATTAAATAAAGTTTAATTAAATCTACTGCCTTTTAAATACAATGGACTCTTAATTGAAAATAAATACACTTTAACCACAGAATACATAATAGTAGCTAAACGCTACAGAACGGACACTCTCCGCCTCCCGCCAAAATTAAACTTACCTCACCCCCGCGCGATCAGACATAAAATGGGCCATATTTTTCTGCAAGGACGATACGCAACGAAGATTGACAACATTTATCAAATTGACTTAAAGTAATTTTATTATTTTGGATTTGTGATTATCGTTTTTCGTAGAAAATGGTTAGATATTGTGCTGTTTACGGATGTATTTCATCAGAAAAACGCAAATTTTTTTTTACGCTAGTCACAAATGTGCCAACCATAAAGCGTTAACACACACATTTGCAGTCTCTACAGTGTGACTGTCAAAACGATCATTTTGTATGGAGTGTCCGGGGTGTGCTTTAACTAAAATAATCAAAAACAGCATAAACACCTTATACACCTACAACATAAAAATGTTTAGAGTGTCGGAATAGAATAATAATAAACAATAATTAAACACTTAGCCTGAAGGCTGTTTGTGGTAATTTCTCAGATCCTTATTTAATTTAAAACGAGCAACGATAGAAATAAAACGTAGCAATAAGGTTGAAGCAAACGAATATTTTTTAAAGGAATTCCCTTATCCCCTTATACTGGAACACTGTTTACATTTCATAATATTATGTTAAATACATTCACATGATTGATTTAGGCGTAATAAAAAATATATATAAAAAATAATTATCAAGGCTACTAAGTAAAATATTCATTGAATGCGCATTTTATTGTAAATATATTGAATGTAGAGTTAAATATTATCTAACCTCGTATAATTAATGCAGCTGTGCTGTCAGTTTTGTAGACACGGAGTTTATGTACCTAGACCACGCTTTAGGAGCTTCGAAGTTCAGATGAAAGTTGTGCTGAGTAAATATATCATTTATTTTACGAAAAATCCAACGGTATAAAATAGCCGTATCATACAGAATTATATTAGATAGAGCAATTATGGCAAATCGACTTAAAAAGAGTTAAATATCCATAGAACGTAAACAATTTAAAACAAAACATTCAAGCATTTCCCAGGGAGCTTTCGTAATAATCCACTTTTAAATATCAATAATGGAGCATAAAAAACAAGTTTTTAAAGAGCATTACGACCGGAGAACGGGAGAAGTTCCCAAATCGAGGTATAGAGTCCATCAGTAGATTCAAACAATGAAAAGGGCTCGTCTATTAGTATCAATGAAGAACTGACGTTTTTTGTCTTTTTTATTGATTTTGAATTTTCTAGACGAGACCTAGTGAATTATTTAAAGCAGTCTTTTAAATAATTTGATTAGTGTATATTTCAGAATGGATTATAGTAAGCGGACAAATTGCTAGAGACAGTATTTTTAGTTTTTCGATGTTAATTTTAGTTGCCAAGAATATTTACCTAGTTACTTACTTATTTTTTATCTAAATGAATAACTTTTAGTAACTCAAATAAAATGGTTTATCTCTATATTTCCATTCCCTTGCTCTTGTGCGAGAGTGTAACGAGATTTTATAGTAGGTAGGTACTATTTTCCACAGATCAATCTAATCCAGTTTTTTTCGCAATAAATAACAACCAAATAAATTATTACTGGTTCGTAATTATTACATCTTTATCTTGTAAAAATTATTGTCACCATAATTACTCATCATTTTACAGATACATCTAAATATTAGCTGAAAACTACAAAATATTAGTATTCACAATAAAATTAAAAAAAAAATCTTTGTTCATAGACAGCGGGACAAAACTGCGCCGCGATGGGGTCCTCAATCTGTACCCCTTCCCGAGGGTCGGCCGCTCCTCACATCAGACTTGGCAGATACCTATTAATGATCTGCTAGGTAAGATTGGACTTTAACATGCTTAATATTACACATTTGTTAGTAAATTTGAATTTTCAATGATCTAATCTCTATGTTATAATCTAAATTTAAACTATCAGATTTATTAATCCTAAACTTACAAACTAAGCTCGAAGGGTATAATTTCCATTCCAGACCAAGAAATCGACAAGCGTCAGCTTTACGCGTTCCCTCGCGTCGGTCGCTCCTATCCTATGCAGATGTCTCCAAGATTGGAAGACCTGATCTTTGGAAGGAACCGCTTCGTCAAACGGGAAAGCGAGGGCGCGAGTGATAGCACCGGGATGTGGTTCGGACCACGGCTTGGACGAGGGTTTAGGAGTGAAGATGATGGTACAATTTAGACTTTATGACAGTTTGTTTAGTGTTTCAATTAGCTTAATCAGCTAAGAACGCTCTTCTTGGCTACTGCTGTTTGAATTATCAAGATGAAAGATAGACGTTTCTAGTAACCTTTATGCCAAATATTGCGATGAGGAAAATAAGCTCGTATTTCTTTATAGATAAATGAAGCACTAGGTTAAACATTTAAACCTAGATACTAGCTTTTAGATTTGAACCAGAACTTTATTTTTTTTCTACTATAGTTTGGTGATACAATGTTACTGGACAGGGCTATTAACAATAAATATGTTTCAGAAATGCCAAAACAAGAGGAACGCAGCGAGCCTGAACAAACGGACCCCGAGCAGACCGGTCGAGAGAAACGGCAGATTAAAGAAACGTAATCGTTATCATTGGATGTTTACTAGTTATTTCTTAGTTTAGTTAGGAAATTCGCTATTGATTGTGAACAATGAAAAATAACGCTTAAATCTAGTCCATTGTGGTTCCAATTATCTTAATTAGGTGGCGTGAAAACTCATCGAATCAAATTCGAAATAAGGGCTCATGTTTCTTTTTTCTACTCCTTTTTTCTGTCTTTTAAATAAGTTCTGTAATTGTCAATTTTACCGCCAATGTATTATGTCGATCTAGAAGTAAGATTTATGTAATTTTCTTATAAATATTTTATAAGTACTTAAGAGTTAGTCTTGTAACGGAATTGTTTCTCTGGCTGGGTGGATTGTAATTTATTTTTAATCCAAGAAATGATTCTGCTACAATTAATGTTTTAAAATGTTTATAACGCACTATGTTATTGAAATAAAATTATGCAAATATAATTAATAAGTGTTTTATTTTAAAGAGTCTCTATTTTTATTTTACAACAGCAAATAATTTATTTTGCCTATAATATATAGTGTCGATGTCAACTTTCACCCAAATTTGTTTAGTGAAACTGGCTGCTAACAAGGTTCTTGCTGCTAACCAACATAACTGCTGCTAACCTTAAAAATTATCTCAATAAATTTTCACTTTTGGACACAACCTACATCAAATAGGAGGTACATATTCTCACACTATGATCTATTGAGTTTGCTAAGGTAATAGAATATGAAACATATATTCAAAAACACTGAGTTACCTTCAGTCCTTAACGTACAAATTACAATATTTTCATAATAACTATACCTACCTAGGTAGATAAGGTAAACAAAAATCTAAGAAACGGTTTCTGAAATTCGTACTCACCGACAAAATTATTATGTCTAGGTACCTTAAAATACTCCTACTTCTACATAATCCATACTAATATTATAAATGCGAAAGTAACTCTGTCTGTCTGTCTGTTACTCAATCACGCCTTAACTACTGAACCAATTTGCATGAAATTTGGTATAGAGATATTTTGATACCCGAGAAAGGACATAGGCTACTTTTTACCCCGGGACATAGGAAAGGTTTTATTCCGGAAATCCCACGGGAACGGGAGGACTGCGCGGGCGATGCCGCGGGTTTGTTTATATTAAACATAGAATATTTTTTGCACGCCTCATAAGCGAAGCGTTGAGGTGGGTACTACTGTCACTTCGCGCAAAACATCTGATTTTTCAAACTTGAAATGTCTTTATGTATCATACATTGCACTTGTAAGATAATACATACACACACATATTAAGAAAAAACACTATTTTTAACATTCATGATATTTTTGATGTCATTTTTGTTATTTAAACTAGTTAAAAAACAGTTTAAAAAAGTTCTGTCTTGGACGTCCGTGTGTCTGTATGTGCGGAGGATTTTCTTGTTAACACGATAGCGACCGAAATACTTTACTAATCGAGTCTTTTTTTTCTCTTACGCTTGAGTATGCTCAGGAATAGAACCCTTTCATTTTTCAGGGTCTGATTCGATGTGGTTTAATTGTTATTAAATAAACAAAAAAAAAATATCGACTGAGATTATGAGGCGTGCACTTTTGGATTTTCCAAACTTTTTTAACCATGCAGTCACTGTCATGATTTTTTTGATTTTTTGCTAGCATACACAGATCTTCTAGTACAATAGGTGATATTTTGGCACCTCGTGCTAGCGACTTACTCGCCTTTTGTTTTACCCCAGAATCAACACTAATTCTTATATAGATATCCAAAGCAATTAAATAAGAAAATTATTCGTAAAGTTTTGATAAAATCTTATTATGATTTATAATGCAGTAATAAATACTCATTTACGCTAAAATTATCACCAATTTCGAAATCCAAAACGCGTGACACAACAAACAAACAATTCATAAAACGGATTGTAAGATATATCAAACATAGCGCTCGGATGGTAAACTAAATCTCTTAACACCACTGATCCAGATTGCATAAAAAACAAACACTGGTAGGTATATCCCGGTCAACAGTGCGGTGGGGAAAAGCCCTAACGGTGGTTCGTTCACACGGCGCTGTGTTGACACACCTTTATTTATAGAATTTTCTCGAATTGATGTTTCATTTTAAAATTGTGGAAGTTTAAAACATACAGGTTATGTACCTAGGTAACATATGGTTAGTGCCATTTGAGGGAAATATAGCCGAACGTGTTCTTTCCATTATTTAAGTTATGGAACTTTATCCTGGATTATGTACTTTTTATTTCATTAAAATTATCGTTGCATATACATGCATAATTTTTAAAACTAACCGTTTTCTGGCTATGTATTTCAGTATTTTTAAATAATGATTGTCACAGTGCATTCGTTCCATTATTTGTAAGTAATCAAATAAAACGTTAATATAACGCTAGTTTAAAGTTAAACCACCACATATTAAAAAACTATTTATTAACGCCAGAAATACAAAATGGCAGAAAGGCACAAGAACAGAACTGATATGCCAGTAGGGTCAACAGCTTCGCTACTATTGCACATATCACTGAAGCATTGGCAGACGGTTCCAAGATGGTCACTATTGTCGTCCTTATAGCAGTCCTTTTCGTGAAGCCTCCAGCCACAGCTACGGGTCACACGGACTTCGGAGTCACGGTGGGAATGGAAGACTGAAAATAAGTCAAATTTTTTGTAGCAAGAATATGGGTTGATGGAAAAGGAATAGAGGTAAACCTCGAAAACATGATGATTTAATAGAAACGATGGGCAAAAACTGTATGGAAATTTCTCAGGATAGGGATTATTTTGAGGAGATAGGAATAAGGAGTCCGTGGAAATAAAAAGGAAAGCAAAACTAACATTACTTACTAAACATAGAATTCAGTTTTACTAACAAAACATTTGCAATGTAAATCAAATAGTGGGTCGAATTTTAAATTGCTATAAAATTTGTCTACTTATTTAGTGAACTTTAAATAAATCGATAAAGACGAGAAATCACATAATAAAATGCCATGATTGTGCTTTATGACCAATTTATGACTATGACATTAAGAATGGAATAGCAACAATATTGTATATCTACTCAGAATTTCTCCCATAATCCAATCACGTGTCCAAGAGATTAATTTGTTGTTAAATCATTCTGATCTCAGCTGTATCAGTGTTTATTAAAAACAATAAAATGTAATATTGTTCAGTAACTATTACCGATTACTACCACGTCAAAGATAAATTAACAGAAGTGAGGTAAATTACAACTGGAACTTACTTATAATTTCTAACCACCACTTTTTAAGTAGGTAGCACCCAAGAGTATAAAGTTACCAAAATGCTTCTGAAACATCCTACTAATATTATAGATACGAAAGTTTATGTTTGTTTGTTTGTTACTCCTCTTCTTAAAAACTGCTAAATCGTTTTCAATTTTCATTAAATTTGGCACACACATAGAGAATAGTTTTTATCCCTAAAATCCCACGAGAACGGGAACTATGCTGGTTTTCCTTTAACTACGCGGGTGAAGTTGCGGGCGAAAATAAAACAAACTTACTGGTTTGCACAATTTTCCTGCAGAAGAACTGCATCTGGTTGGAATTAGGGATGGACATCTCGCAGTCGATGATTGGCACGATGTAGGGATGTTCCCCACTTTCATACTTCTTAACGTCGAGACAGGCTGAGTTGTTCGCGCTATTGCAGTCGTAACAACGTATGCTTGTGGCTAAAATATATATATTTGTAAATTATATATATGTAAATTAAAAATTAGTTATGAATTTAAGAGGTTTATTATTAAATAGACGAAGTTACAAAGATGTGAAGAGCAACATTCATTTTAATCCCTGGATCAAAACAGGGATACAAGGGAAACAATAGGGAACAATTATAGGTAGCCTACCTATTCATAAACAAAGAAAAGCTTAATTATATGTAGCAACTATAACTAGGTACGAATAAACATAATAGATGGAAATACAACAAAAAATGTAACACAATATGATTAAACACTAAACAGCCAGTCGTTAGAAAACACGTTTTAGGGCGTAATGCTATATAATTTTTTTTATCGTCCCCGTGGTAAAACCTAAACAAAAACTACAATAAATAATAGTATTTTTACATAATCCTTCATGACCATACATAACATTGTGTAATAGTTTCGTGGTCTAGCAATAGATAGAGCATTATCACGGAAGCCATAGTTCAAGTAAATTAGATAAGGGGAGAAACACTGATACTCACACTCATATACTAAAGAGAGGAACACCAACGCACAGAATGATTCCTTTATCGACGACATCTCAATCTGAAAATAGTTAATAATAAATAAATGAAATAACTTTACTATTACAATTTACAATGAATAAACTAAATCACTTTACAGTTTAAACCATCTAGTTGGAAGTCAGAAACTAAACAGAGCACGGTGTTTTATCTTTAGTCCGGATTACCCACGGATAAAACCAAGGGCAAAACTATTTCCTATTTCTACCCTTTACTCTTTAGGGTTGGTTTTTGAAAAAAGTAGCCTATGTTTGATTCTGGGTGTTCAAGTATATTCATACCAAGTTTCATCTTAAAAACAATCAGCCTTTTTATAATGTTATGTGGATTGACATGGCTTTGCGTGCTCTTCAGATCTCGTGATAGGTACCTATTTTCCTCATCTATTTCACAGACATTTTTTTCAGAATAAAAGAAGATTTCCCTAGAGAGATCTATCTTTCTCAATTCCAAACTTCATCTAACTCTGTTCAATGGTTTAAGCGGGTACTATATTAGGGTTTTTACTATTCGCTGTTCCTACGGAACGTTCTATTGACATATACAACGGACAATGTGGGACAATGGACATATTATACTTTATGGTGTACATTAATTACGGACTGTAAAATTTTTGACAATATTTATGCCCGGATAACAGCTTCCTGTTGTTTAAAATCTAAATTATCTGTCAGCGATAATGACAAAAAATGTATGAAAAAGTTATCAGAAAGAAGTGAGTCGTTTCTTAGTTACAATCATATTTATATATCAGTTAGCAAAACATATTGTTCTAAAACCTATATAGATTTTAGAACAATATAGGAAACATGCATTAGAATGATTCTAGATGTTTTTTCTTTGATGTCTTTAGAATTCACTTGAGGCAACACTTGCACTTATCTACATTCATTTTTAACTCCTTCACTGATCGGATCAATAATGTTACTATATCTACCCTTTTTCACACTTTTTCTACGACACCAAACTTTCAAGCACATCTTTACCAAAATTTCACAGCTATATATCATACCACCAATTTTTTAAACACATTCGAATTATATCACAACCAATTAATTATTTAGTTCATACATAGCAACAAAATCAAACAAAATAACTCATCACTACACTTCTAATGTTTTTATCATCAACAAGATAAAAAAAACACATTCCTAAATAGGTAATTAATTGAATACAAGAAACACTCGCATATCATTTATATTATGAATAAAAAAATGTTATTTATTGAATTGTTTACATAATTACCTGAATTAATTATTCACTATTCTAAACACAATTAACTTCGCAATCGATATAAATAAATAAACCGCACTTGTGTTAATTACAAGTTGACTATCGCACAGGGAATATTTTATGTTACTGAGTTTATGACCATTCAAGATATCTTTTCTATAAGTTAGAGTAGTATAGTGTGACATAATAATGTTGATACAAGTTTTGTTTACAAGTTGTTTACGAGCCAAAGCTATTCTAATAAGAATCCAGTCGTAATTTTAACTTCTCCAGTGTTTGTTTCTACGGTTTAAAGACACTTCATTTATCTTATGCACATAGTATTTAGTTTTACCAATACAAGACGTAAATACAGTAGAGTGAAAAATGTAATTATTTCTGTTAAGAAGTAGATATCTTTATTTTAGACTTTAGTTATATGCTTATTTCCATTTCTGTTGTAGACATTCGATAGTATTATTAATATGGCCCTACTACAAGTTCCTACAGTTTGTCCTTAAAGAAAATCGATCAGTGAAACAGATGTATGAATAATGCATCTGCTATATACCCCACTAGGGGACACGGAACTTCACTTTTTTACTACAAGTTCTAAATTTAGTTTTTCAAGTTAAGTTGGTATTGCTTTTTTATACAAATAGGTACCTACCACATAGATACTTTAATGTAAATTTATTCGTAGATAAATAGTATCAAGTCTCTGTGATCCCTAACTCGCTATCGCATTGACCCATGTCCCGTTTGTAAAATATTCATTGATATTGAAACTTTATATAATTATTACGTTAATAATATGTAAACAATAATTTAGTCTAGTGTGATAGGTTTTTAATGCGGTTAATATTATTTTACTATGTAGCTATAAGCAAATTCATTTTTACATAATAAGTTTAGTAATAAAATTGATAAAGGTAGTTTTTCTTCCTTTTAGAGTAAGAACTCAGCTCTTGTTGAATTTTCTTCAAATAAATATTACAGTATTTAATGTTAAAAATATCTGTACCTAATTTTAGATATTATGATTATACAGGAAGCCCCGTATATGGTATAATATATTATGCTCGATTGAACTGTTTATTGTTGCTGTTGCTATTGTATTACTGTTGTTATTGTTTAGGGTAAAACAGAACTTATTAAATAGGTAATTAATAATACACTTTACCGAGGAAGGAATGGCAGAAAAATATATTTCAAATTTTTCAAAACTTTTGATCGATAGGTAGATAGCTAGTAGCCATAAAATCTGCTCCTTATATGAAATAAAAAGTATCTTGCCCATTAGATCGTCCTACAAGGCTCACAACTAGGGGTTATTTACTCTAGCGCATATAATTTCATTCTTGTAAGTTGAAACATGACGCTACTTTGTAAGGCTTCCGAACTATTTAATGCCTCACATCCGATGTTTCTTAGAGAATCAACATTTAACTTGAATAAATGGAATTTGAACCCCTTTATAATTGAAATACAGTAACTGCTTTTCATATCAATTACATATACCTAGTCTGGTCATAAGTTCTGTCACATATGTTTTATTAAAT
>CAJQZM010031929.1:2934-16332 GCA_907164665.1 Colias nastes | reverse complement strand
GTCTCATTAAATAAGCATCTCGGTGAAGGTCGTTGTATAGCGGGATCCTATACTATACAGGCTATTAACTAACATAAAACATCTTATATTTAAAATTTTTACTTTCAGATATATTTTCGAGCCGTCCTTCAGCCACAAGGAGCGCGTAGTCTGGATCATCATAGTCGTGATCAGCATCATCATCTGTGCCATGAATATCATCCAACTGGTCAGCAAGTGGACCTCTACACCGTTTGTTAATGTCATCGACTCTCTACCAACACCAATATGGGCAATACCCTTTCCAACTGTGGTTTTGTGTCCCCATATTCACTTGAAGCTGTCCTATAAGAATGTATCGGAATTGAACGAGTAAGATTTTCCCTTGAATGAATTGTTTATAATATCTCAAGAACTATCTCTACTATAATTATACTGGTGTCCCATACTCTGTGTACTAAGCTAAGATGGAATTAAAATTTGCATACGCTTTTGGACAACCTGCGTATATTTGCAATAATTATAAAGTAAAGCCAAATCATTCTTATTAATGTTTTCAGATTAGAGAAGTCTTTCGCTTCATTAGTGTGCCCACACATGGTATCTAATCGTTCTAAAAATCAAAGATTAACAACGGACCAGAACATAAAGCTTCAGGAATTTATTGTGCAGGTAGTAATGTAAAATTGATTTAATAAAAAGCAAATATTTTCTGTTACATGTGTTTAAAGTGAAATTATGCTTATCCTCATTTCTTCTCTCTTTTTGCTACTTTTAATTAATTATTGTTAATTTAATAATGGTGTCGAGAATAAAATTAATAATGCAACTAATTTATTCTTCTAATATTTCATTTAGGGCTCTCCAAAATGTGAAGAAATTGTAAAATTCTGCCATTGGCGCCCAGAAAACAATACAGAGTGGCATTCATCAGATTGCTGTGAAAAATTCTTCAAACCTGTTTTTACAGAATACGGTCTGTGCTATACTTTCAACGATCTTCCTTTAGGCGGAATGTAAGTTACTTGATTCTTGTAAAATTATGACCTGATCAAAGCTTCTTAAATAATGCACAAACTTCTTCATAATTTAGCAAACAGACAAAAAACAACGCAAGGTTAACTATTTATTATGAATTCCTATTTACGTGTTGGTAGTGAAGTAGGGTCAGGTGTGCCGTGTGATCGTTCAAATTACACATATCGAATTATACTTACTACTATATAAAATCCCAAAACAAATTTCAGGACAAACAGCACATTAAAATGGCAGCAAACATTTAACGAAAACGTATCAGCTACTCCTCTAGAGTGGGGTCTAGACATCGGGTATCCCACTATATTTCCACCTGCAGCTGACATAGTTCCTTATAGGGTGATGGCGTCAGGAGAAGCAAATGGAGTCGATATTGAACTGTACCTAAATATAAGCGAACATCAGTACATTTGTGATGGACATTACAGAGGATTTAACGTAAGTAAAAAAAATAAAATTGCCTTATTAAATTTTTACATTATATAGGTAGGTACCTATATCGTCAAAGATCCTTTACTTAAAGAGTATTAAAGTAATTGAAGTAGGTAAATATCATATTAAAGTAAAAGAAGTTAGGAAGAGAAGAATTTGAGGAAAGGTTGTTAAGTAAGAAGTTCTATTAACAGCAACTGTGACGAGATTTGAAAAACGTTTTTTACAGGTCTTAATCAGATCACCAACAGACCACGTATACAGTACCACGATTCTACGTCTGCCCATGGACAAAATGACGACCATAGAAGTGACTCCAACAACATACAAAACGGATACATCCCTTCGAGCTCTGTCTCCAGATTTAAGACAATGTTTCTTCCAAAACGAAAGGAAGTTAGAATACTTTGAATTCTATACAGATAGCAATTGCCAGCAGGATTTATTGATGCGCGAAACAATGAAGAGATGTAAATGCGTTATGTTTAATTGGCCAAGTAAGTTAATACTTATTTCATAAATAAAAAAAATATTTTCATATAACATAAAAATATAGACAAGGAGATAGTCACGCTTATATAAATGAATACTAGTTGTAATTAAAATTACTAAACTCATTTATCTGGCTTGTACAGTATTATAATGTTGCAGGAAAATCTATTTTGGAACCGATCTGTTCAACAGTTCAAGATTTCATTTGCATCAAAGAAGTAAAAGGTAAAATCAATCGTTCTTTTCATTCATTTAATTCATTGGATTCAAATATTCGAAAAAAACAGTGCATATGATAGATATAATATGAGTATACAATAATTTTTTTTTTCTAATCAGTAGTTTCTAAACTAATCGCGTTTAACCATACAAACGAACAAACATGCGAATGAACATTTGGAGCTTCTCTGAATCGAACACTATTTTGTGAAGCTTTTGAACTATAATAATTTACAATTCATAGATCATACTACTTAGTTTGATTTATACGAATTGTTGAACTGTAATCCTTGATATTACAATGGTAATAATTCCAAACCTGATGTTCAATTTTGAAACAGTTATGGATACGAGATGATTATCATAAACGATAACAACAATTTTAATAAGCTCATTTTAATGGCTTTTACGGTTTTACCTACCTACTTATTAGATGTCAGTAAGAGTAAAACTACCGTCTATTCTTTTAGCCTTAGTGGAACAGCGTCTGATCTACGCCTACTACAAGGACAGCGATGAGCAGAGGGAACATCACGAATACTCCTCATCTTGCTACCCTTCCTGCAACGATGTGCTTTACTCTAGCCAAGTGTATTACTCCGATTTAGGGGAAGAACCGAAGAGGACAACCCCTCACTGGAGTGAACCTAAAAAGTATTGTTATATTATTTTATTTATGTTGTAATAATCCTTTTCTTTCTCATATTATAAACGATATGGTACTAAGTATACGTCATGTATCTTTATGTTTATTACTCTTTCACGAAAAAACAAATGATCGGATTGGTATGAAATTTGGTATAAAGATAGATTATTGTCTGGATTAGCAATAAGGCTACTTTTTACCCGGATACCACTCGAGTGATGCCGCAGGTTCCAACTAGTTCTTTAAATTTTAAGCAAACAAACAACGAATACAACAAGGGCATATATGACATTGTGGAGTTATAGTTACTTCATTAATTGATTAACGACCTACCGGAGGTCTTGGAGTACAGTCAGTGCCTATTATTTGCCGACGACCTGAAAGTTTTTCTTCGAATAAACGAGGAGGCGGACTGTGAGCGCTTGCAAAGTGACTTACTTAAGATCTTAGGCCCAGATTCACAGTCGTGACTTTACTTTACCGCAAAAGAGTCTTCACAAAGTAAACTTTGTATGACCGAAGTTTACTTTCAACATATTTAATTTCAGAGACAATTGCTTGACTTTCCTTAGAAAAGTACGGCCTCAAAGTAAAGTACAGGGAAAGACGTGTGACTGTTACATTATAGGTACGCATAATTTATGTTTTTGAGAACATATTATTGAATTAAGTTATATTTCCATATATTATAATAATAACATTATTATTTTATATCAAAAATTAATTGTTTAGAAAAAAAAACACAATGTAGGTATTACGTGGATTTGCAATAATAATTGTCAGTCAGGTAGCAGTTTCAAGTCCGTTATAACAAGCCAGAGTCGGGAAGATTGTTGTAGAAATATCAAAAACCGGTAGCCACAGCAAAATTCGTCAGAAAAATATTATAATGATATAAGACAAACGAAGCAATGCAACGATCAACAAATCAACAAAAAAATATCACTCAAATCGACATGACGTTTCGAGCTACCAACCCAACCGTATTAAAATGCGTTTCTGTTCTAGGAAATTAGTTTAAAATGAAAGCCTACATGATTTATACGCATAGTCATGTAAAGTTTACTTTGAGACCAAAGTCATGATTATCGACTCCTTAGCCTTTACTAAGTAAAGTATAATTTTTGGAAAGTAAAGATGAGCTTGACACGACTAAGAAATATATTTTGGTGTGAAAGTAGATCTTTCCATCAAAGTAAAGTTAAAGTGCGATCTGTGAATCTCGGCCTTAGACTGGAGTCAGCAAAATAAGCTATATTTTAATATAGCTAAATGTTCTGTTGTCAGTTTTACTCGCGCAAATAAAATAATAAACTACAACTACTCACTTGGATCCGTTCCTATTCAACGGGCAAATAAGGTGCGCGATTTAGGAGTTGTCTTCACGCCGGATCTGATGTTTCGTGAGCACATCACAAACATATGCAAAAAGGCTTTCAAAAACCTTGGGTTCCTTCTGCGCCAAGCAAAGGATTTCACAAATATCGCAACAGTAAAAGTGCTCTATAACGCGTTAGTACGCAGTCATATGGAGCACAACTCAGTTGTTTGGTCTTCGCATGAAGAAAAATATAACGTAATGTTAGAGCGGGTCCAGAACAAATACATCAGATATTTGTATTTGAAACTATACGGGGTATATCCCTTTTACCCGTTAATGTATCCTACACTATTCATTTTGGGTATGGTAGGATACAATGAACTGAGAGTGCGACGGGAATTCTCCTTTGCACTGTATCTAATAAAGTTATTGCGGGGAGTCGCGCATAACCCCGAAGTGCTTAAATCCCTCTCTCTATGTGTGCCGGACAAATATGTTGAGAAACGTCATAGGCCGCCATTATTTTACGTGCCCAAAGCGCGAACCATGCTGCTGGCGAAGTCTCCGCTCGTACGAGCACTACGTGGACTCAATGACCTACATGGAAGAGTGGACATATTCACATGCCCGTTGGGTGAATTGGCAAAGGTTCTTCTTTATATTATTAGTTATTCTTTTTAATTTTTTATCTGTTGTTGTATTGTATTAATTTTATCTTATTTCGTAGATTGTAAGTTAATTTGTTTAAGTTGTAAGTAGTGTATTTGTATAGAATTATAGTGTTAGTCAGTACCGCATTGGGTTTATCCTGTAAAGGTTATTGATTTATGTAATAATAAATAAATAAATAAATAAATAAATAAATAAAATTATTATAAATATATGGCTATACTAATACCCTGCAGCTTTACCTACTAAAATATGTGTTACAGAGGTGAAAGAACACGAGTTAACGTACATTTCTACAACGACATGTTTCTGGGTCAGCATAGACACGCTCAGTACGACGATTACTACTTTGCAGGTGGTATTCCTTTTCAGCCATTTAAAATCGTACCTTATGAGTTTATTAAGTCTAGAAGGGTATAAGTAAAAAATAACGGGTTTTGTTACTAACTAATCGCGAATGTGGAAGTGTTTAAAATACATTAGTTAAAATAACAATTTTCAAAATTGAATTTATTTCACGCAGTTTTTCTAGCAGGAATTAAGAATCTATATTTCACCTGCTTTACTTATCCAACTTATTTACTTACCCTACATGGCAGTTTTCAAGTTTTAATACTAATTTTATTTTTAGGTGCAATAGGAGGACTATTCAGCCTCTTCTTGGGATTCAGCATCATCAGTCTAGCTGAAATTGTTTATTTTGTCATGTTAAAACCCATTTATATGGCAGTGAAAAACACTTTCTGGATACGTTAATAGTCATTTACGACATATTATTAAACTCTACTTATGTTATTTATGTACGTAATTAAACATTTATATTATTATTTATATAAAAAAATTTTGTACTGTATAGCATTGTGGTGCTTTGGCATGTCTGTAAGCCACATGCTCTATAATTAAATAAATAAATAAATAAATTTATTGTGAATAAACGATAAAGAAAGAGTATTTTTATTAATATGTGATGGGAAGGATTGAACCTTACTCTTTTCTTTTACCTATTAAAATTGATACATTTTATACATAACTCCTTTTTCTCCTTAATGTTTATTTATGGATTGTATATTATGAGTATCTATGTTAAATTTGATAGCTCATGTCTCTCAGATCATTAAATTTCTATTTTGAACGTATTTTTATAATTAATCATTCATTTATAAAATGTTTTGTGAAGACGCGTGCTTAGGCCATTCAAATGGTTTGGATAAAATTAGAAATATAAATGATAGGTTAAACGCAGAAGTAGTAGAACAAATAAATGGTTCTCAAGAATTGGTTATGCTAAGTAACTTTGCAAGAGAATCACACGAATATAATTTTAAACAGAGCTTACAAGAAAGGTATAAAACTATTAATGTTTGCTAGTATTCATGAATTGGTATAAAGATAAACCTAACTTTAACAACAAAACATACAAATATACAGAATGCTTCAATGTTGGCTTCAATCAAGGCTTCAATAGTCTAGTTAACAATATTAATACATATCCATATAATATGACAATGTAACTAGCTGATACATAAAAAATGATTTATGATCAAAGATGATCTTAGATGTGAATTTAGATCTTAGTCTGATAAAACTACATAAGTTAATCCAGATAAAACTAACTAATAATCTATTAAAAGAATATCAGACGTAACTTCTTGGCGTTGGGTGTTAGACGATCTATCTAAACGTCTTGAAGAAGCTATAGTGTCCTTGAAGTATGAAGACAATGCTCTGAAAGTTGTAGTTCAAAGGATCGAGGACGAGATACGAGAACATTCTACACAAGGCACTCGACCAGGAGCCATGAGCCCATTGCGTGATGCTGTAGAGGACGCTATAATACAAGTAATTGCCTACTCATTAATTAACGACGGTTAACTTAATCCTTGTCTTTTCTAATAAAAATGTAACTGGTAAAAATTCTGAGCTGTGTGTGAACATAGAAAAGTAGCTTTGATACGACTATTTGTTAAAATATTTCATATAATGAGCGGTATTTTCTTAGGAATACAATTTTCTTCGTGAGGAGAAAAAGAAATTTGAGAAATTGGTCCCAGAGCTGACAAAGCAAATTTTACTTCTAGAAAAAACTAAAAAGAGAATAGAATGTGATATTCTCAATAAGGACCAGGCCATAAGTGTGGATGAAACATGTGTAGACAAAGATTATAGAAATGCTAAGGTAGAAAATTGGAAGGGGAGAAAGAAGAAGTTGGTACTTTATTTGTTATTAATAATGAAAAGAAAAATTAAACCATTTTTAGTTTGCTGGGGCGTAATTGCCAAAACGTAGGTATATTGTTTTTTTTTTTTGCACCAACGTACCAGATTTTTATTACAGAGGCTTATCTATGAAAAAGTGGGAAAAACGATGTGCTTTACTAAAAAGGGCAGGACTACGGGCACTAAGATACACTATAGTTACTCGTCTCCAGGTTTGTAACAATATCATTTTTTTACTTAATCTAGAATTAAGTTAAGCATTTTTTGCTCGCGTTGTGTTGCTGACCTGACTTTGCTAATAATAAACTAAATGGCACGAAGGTGATTTCCTATTGTACCCCCACGACGTGGTTTCGACAATACTACTTTAAGAGAAGGGTGAATTATCAGTGTTAATAACACAAGCATTTTCAATACATTTTACTTGTAATATTTATAGGTTCGAGGCGCAAGAGTGCAATTATCTATCGCAGCACAGGCCATGGCAACCCGAGTCGATACAATCCTCAGAAGACGCTATCATACCAACTCTTTGAAATTGGAAGATTTGAAGTGGCAAAAACAGGAGGTAATTCGAATTACTTGTATGTGTTGTGGAAGGTCTTTTTGTTCTATTTTTAGAGTACGGCGAAATACGACTACATATTAACAATTGACAGACTTTATCTACTACTACCAAACTTAATAAAGATATGCCCTGAAAGTTCTGATTGTGACTCCCAAACAACTACAAAATGAAAAGCACTAAAAGCACATTTTTCCAGGCTTTTTTAATTGAGTTTTTAATTGACAGGCGATACGTGATCTCAAGTCTCTCGAAGAAGAACAATCACAATCAGAATATAATTTACTGCAAATCATGGATCAGGAACGCATAGTCGAGGCAAGAATTATTGAACGAGCCAGAAAACCCGGTCGAGAGCTCATCAAAGACGATGCTGATCGTAAATCGAAATATGAATTGATACAGATAAGACTGCTTGCTAAAGAACTAAGGAAGAATATAGAACGAATTACGTTAGTACTAAAATAAAGCAATATACAAAAAAAAATAAAATGTCAATCCAACTGCAACTACCTACACATTCATACCGAGTCGCTTTTCATATATCGAGTATCCTTATTATCCTAGTCGAGTAATACGTTATTCGTGCGCACATTGAGTATCTTGGTGGCGAAAATTCACAATAATTTACATTCCACAGAATACGAACGAGAAGTTAAATGTAGAAACAAAAACTACCTACATCATTTAGTTGTGCATATGTCGTGGTCATATCGTAGATTTGATCATTTCATGATATGAGTGGCCATTTCACGAAATGGTCGCATTTCATGAAATGGCCAACATGGTTTGGTCAGATCGTTAAATCGCCAACGTTTCACGATATGGTCATCCACATTTGGCCAGATCGTATAAAATATAAATAAAGTCCATAAAACATTAAAAAATTCTGAATATTTTTAGAACTTGTTTATTGTCATATAAGTTAGTGCCACGGCAGTGGCCGGCGAATGCCAGAAGCGAATGGTTTTTGCAATAGAAAACATTTAGGTTAGGTTAGGTTAGACTTTAATAAAGAACGCACGAGCCGAGCGAGCAAAGCGAGCGTGCCGCGGTAGCGGCCGGCGAGTGCCAGAAGCGAATCGCTTTTTAAAAAAGGAACAATTATAATAACATAGGATATATAAATATATATTTATGTAAAGGATTTTAGACGCATTTTTTCCTCAATATACCTAAGATATCCGCATTTTCCATAGTACTCGAACCTCTTCGTCGTAAATTATTTGCTATGACTTTCTTCATATTGTAATAAAATGAACTATGAAGTTTTAAACTGCGAATAATTAAATTTTCGCCAGCGGCCGCCATCTTATCACATAAACACAGCGCTTGCAGCGCCTCTACCAATAATTAATGTAACTATTTTACGATATGATCAAATAATTTTGATCATTTCATGAAAAAACCGCGCGTTTAGTTGGCCATATCGAGAAACGATTTCTTATCATTGATCTGCCCAAACCACATCATGATGTGGCCAATAGACATTCGAGCATTTCATGAAATGCGACCATTTCACGAAATGATCGATCATATCATGAAATGAGCAAACCTACGATATGACCACGACACATATACAAATATCATAATATTACCACAGGTCCCTTCAAGATGCGGTAGCGAATGCCATTACGAAAATTGACTGCACAGCGGAAGACTTATCGCAAGTTCTTCTTCTAGACGAAAGTAGAATAAGGTCCAGAACAGGGGAGGTCCCAATCATATCTTCTGGAAGTACATTGTCTTCTGCCCAGTCTCATTCTAGAGATAGATCCCCACAACCTTCAGATCAGTTGACTGTCATCCAGGAGGAAAACGAAGATGACTATCCATTTGATTTCTAATCACTACTGATTTATAAAGCCGAATGTGCATTTTATATTTGGGTACATCATTGGCGACAAATGGCTTAATCAATTTGGATGGATAGATTAAACCAGGACATATATTTAGATCTAAAATAAAATATGAAAGACAGGAATATATTTACTGGGCAAATATTGCACTGACAATGGTCGACGTCTAATGAGTCATAATGATATGATCAAACTAGCAATAATTAATAAAGTCATGGTAATGGAATAAATTGTTTATAAATAGAAATAGCTTAGCTAAACCTGGTATACAAACAAGAAGATAAATATATTAAAACTCTATAATCAAAGTATAAAAAGATTTTACGCAGAATACATTCATTTTGTTATACTGTACAAAATAATACATTTTAATTACTGATAAATCAAGAAACCTGACAGAGATAAATATTCTTGAAAACTTAAATTATATCCTTACATTTGGAGCATTTACAGAAAGAAAAATTGAAGAGCTTAAATATGTGTTGTTTATTAATTTAAAAACAATTTAGATTTTAAATTTTAATATATCTTGTATTTTGAAATTATGAAGCAGTCATACAATTAATTTCAATGTATAAAACTATAAACATATTATATTAATAAAAATAGTTATAAATCTTATCTTATTCTATATTCATTAATACATTTCCTTTAAATCTAATATAGGTATACTTATATCATTTCAAGAAACAGTCTGTTTGGAACTATTTTTATGGCGTTTACCTTTTATGTGTCGCTCCAGATTATCAACATTGCATGCAACCTGTGTTTTACAGCTATTGCAAGTCGCTTTATCTTCCGTTGCATTCGTCAAATAGTTATCAATGGTTATATTCTGTCCTTCGATGAGTCGCACAATTTTACCCAACTCTTTATAATGATCCGGATCGTCTACATGGTTAAATATGTTCTCAATATAATTTCCAAAGTACTTGTGACAGATTTTACACCATAGGTCATTGGTGCTGCCTTCAACAGAGAGGATCCCATTAAACGGCTGCAGTACCATGGATTTGGCTCGCCGATGTTTTTCATTGTTAATATGGGTCAAAATATCATTTATAGTATACAGTACATATTCATCACAAATTGTGCAGTGTGCGTTAGTTTTGCCTGCTCGTAAGACCCATGTTTGTAATATTTTTGATGGTAACTCAATAAAACCACCATCCATCTCGACAAAATCGCGTATCTTTTTCACAACTTCTTTATGTCTAGAACTTTGTATATAGATTTTCAAATCAGTAATATTACTAGCGCATAGGTAACATTTCATAGTTTTACAAATATTGTTAAGAATCAACAGTCTTTCCAAAGATAATCTAGTGTGTTTCTCTCCTTCTATGTGAAATTGAATTACTTGATTGTTGTTTTCTATTGGTGTTTTGCATAATAAACATGCTAAAGAGTTACCTTCGGTTTCTATGATATCCTCATAAAACGCCATTGTGTAGTTAATCTAATACTTTATAAACAATCACAGTTTTGATAACAATGTTTTCGATGTTTAGGGCACCATTTAGATTTTAGTCACACAATATTAGATGAGCGATGTTCTCGATTTATAAGTTCAAGTACAATGACAGTACTTGAAAAATTAATGATGCGTATAATATAATACAATAATTTTATGAAAGGTATAATATTATAGAGCTGTTTATAAAAAAATAAAAACTCTTAATTTAAGTTTAAGGCCCTGCGCAGACGACAGACTATCCGTGACGCACTTTTTAGTCTGTTAAAATAGAACCTATGAAATTATATGCAGTAACGCACACGATGCGCAAAAAGTCCGGCGCACAAAAAATCCGTGTAATTCGGGCAGACCGCACCGCGCCGCGGCGCGCCGCTCCGCACAAAAAGTGTGTGATAAGAATTGAACGTTTGCTTCAACGCGCGCTAACGCAGACGGCGCACGCTTTAGTCGGCAATCTGCATTTGCTAGGGGTGGACGTAACGCACGCGATCTATTATCATGGCGCCAGAGGTATAGGTAGAATGTAGTAAGTAGTAACAGACATTTTATAAAATTTGAAAAAATTTGCCGGATGTTGTTTCAGAATTGAATGTTTATTATGGAAC
The DNA here is from genome assembly GCA_907164665.1 of Colias nastes. NCBI lineage: Eukaryota > Metazoa > Arthropoda > Insecta > Lepidoptera > Pieridae > Colias > Colias nastes. Next base: position 4,816 of record CAJQZM010031929.1, on the reverse strand, counting down.
TGTCCCTTCAGTAATCTTTCCGAAAGTATAGGATGTACCCAAAATTCTCTATTTCTTTTTCTTTTTCTGTACTTCATGTACAAAATAATACATCGCGATCTCTGCACGATTTCCATAGCGTCTACGTCCCTACAGCTCTGCCGACAAAATGATCGAAGATATGCGTCGTGTGCGTTGAGTCTGTGAAAAATCCGCGACCGACTTTTTGCGCGCCATGCAGACTTTTTGTGCGCCGCAGACTCGATCGCACAAAAAGTGTGCCGTCTGCGCAGGGCCTTAGGGATTTCCCGCGATTTGCAATCCGAATCATTCCACAGAGTGAAAATAATTCATATCCTACCTACCACAGAGTAAAGTAAGTATGGGTCAAAATGACACGTAAACTACGAATTTCAGAAAAAAATTAGTTCTCTAAGAGTGTATTTAAACGATTGTGAACTAACAATTAATAATGATCAAACAAATAGTAAAAAAGGATAACCTATTAAAATAGACATAATATTTTAATGCCAACTTTGAAAAAATGTTTTATTAGGCTATTGCATAGCTTTTATCTCAGACATTGAGCGCGGCGACCGAATGTAAAAATTCCGTAACGAAAAACCTAACACCCCCCACTCCAACCGGCACAGCGATGGGACGGATGCGATGCCATGCAATAGCTTTACTGCGGCCTTACTGCGGCAGTTAAAAAAAATAAAGATTTGAAACTTGAGAGGTGTCAAGCGTGTCAACTGTCAAGGGACAACCGAATGGAACAAATTTCTTTTCTCTATGAGAGAGAAAGAGACAGACAGAGAAATACGCGCACGCCACACGCCGCACAACTATAGCAAAAAGTGTCGTTACAACTTTTCGTCTTATTTTTTTCCGTATTCGCAACGCGCGATAGTGGACTTCGTTCCAATAAAGTAGTATGGCTCATACTTAGGGCTCATACTTGTCACTGGCAAATAGTCGAATATCTTCTTGCGCGCTTCTTGCCATTTAAAAAAATGTGTGCGTGTACTAGTGTACTTATGTAAGAAGTGAAACTTCTTTATAACCTTATTTTTCAAAAAATAATTTACTATATGCAACTTTACAGAAATACGTCGAATCACGCGTGGTAGGGATAAGAACAAGATGGCGCGTAACGGAAAAATGTTACACTAAATTTTTTTCCAACCCCGATAAAGAAGTTTCAAGTTTCACTTCAAAAAGAAAAAAAAATGACATTGACAAAAACAAAATGACATTCGTTATGTGAAATTCCTTGACGCTTGACGAATGACGGCTGAGCGCTGACAGATTTCTGTTTTTCTGTGTAGGTAGGTACCTATCTTGGATGTTGGGATAATTTTTTCAAGATACATTCTGATTTAAGTTTTGTATTTAATCAACAACTACAACCAATGTAAAGTTTTTAAACAAGTCTATGGGTTTTGATTTTGTGTAAATTTTAAAATAGATAGAAGCAATCATGGCTGAAGATACGGCGCATTTAGACAATGCAAATGAATTTATTGAAAATCTATCTGTAAGTATTTAATACTAACAAGTATATGTAGTTTTAATAACATTTTTACTAGATCCCAATTATATTTTAAGTTTTAAAACTTGTTGCGAATACTTATTAAACCTTAATATTTATCTACATAAAGTTGTATGCTACTTTAACCTATTTATTAAATATTTTATGATATTATAGCAAGAACTACAAGAGCTAATTACCTATCGTGATATGTTTTTCGAGAACAACCCTATAGAAAAGGCAAAGGATAAACATAAATGTGTTGAAGAGAAAAAGGAAAAGTTGATAGAAAAATTTGAAAATATTGATGGTAAGTTTGAAGTAGGGATGGCGATCTGAGATCGATTAATCGAAGAATCGATTTTTCGA
>CAJQZM010031927.1:0-17125 GCA_907164665.1 Colias nastes | reverse complement strand
TGCATTGGTGCAATGGACGTTGTTTGCCAGCATTGTGGCGCATTGAAGTTTTCTGGAGAAACACCTGGTTTGTGTTGTCTTAGTGGTAAAGTGAAATTGCCATTATTGGTTCCCCCACCAGAGCCACTGCGTTCCTTGCTTTGTGGTGAAACACCGGAATCAAAACATTTTTTAGCGAATACTCAAAAATACAATGTCTGTTTTCAAATGACTTCATTTGGGGCGGAAATTATCGAAGAGCACGGATATAATCCGACATTTAAGGTAATTCATGTTAAACATTTTTTTTCAAAGATAGTAAAATATTTTTGGAATGTAGTTTGTAATATTCAAGGCCAGATGTACCATCGTATTTGTCTCTAAACTTGCCGTCGACTTTACAGATTCAAGGCCAGATTTACCATCGCATTGGATCATTGCAACCTATGGAAGATGCACAGCATAAATTCTTACAAATATATTTCATGGGTAATATGGAAGAACAACTTGACCGGCGTCAAGGGATCAACACAGCCACGAAAAGAGCGATTCTCCAAGACCTGCAGCAACTACTTCATGAACATCATGCATTGGTCAGGCTGTTCAAGACTGCGTTAGAGCGCATGCCAAGTGATGACTATAAAGTTGTGATCAGAGCAGATAAACGACCAGCTGGAACACACGCACGAACATTTAATGCTCCAACAATCGATGAAGTGGCAATCCTGATTGTTGGTGAAAACATGGAAACACGTGATATTGTACTTACACGACGCAATACTGGGCAACTACAAAAAATATACGAAACACACCGTTCATATGACGCGTTGCAATACCCGCTGATGTTTTGGCAAGGAGACGATGGATATCACTTCAATATCAAAATGATTAATCCATTGAATGGTAAGGATCAATATCATAGTATTTTTTTTATCTACATTATCTTATTTTTGCTTTTGGTCCCCAAAAAAAGTTGTCACTTATAATTTAGTAGAGAGTAGCTGTAAGTTGTTAACCCTTTTAGTTGTTGGTTTAAAAAGAATTGAAAAAAAAAAGCTTTTCTTACATTTTATCTTCTAAAATATTTATTTTACTGTATTTGTTTCAGGTGAGGAAACTAACAAGAAAGTTAGTTCGATGAATTATTACGCATATCGTTTGATGATTCGTATAAATTCTGACAATTATTTGTTGCGATTTCGTCGACTGTTTCAACAATATTGCGTTGACATGTACGTTAAAATCGAAACGGAGCGCCTGAATTTCATTCGATTGAACCAAGCTAAATTGCGTTCGGAAGAGTATATCCATTTACGAGATGCAATTAGCACTGAAGGAGATGCAGAAAATGTTGGCCGATTGACTATTTTACCAGTGACATACACAGGTAGCCCACGTCATATGCATGAATATGCGCAAGATGCAATGACTTATGTTCGTCATTATGGTCGGCCAGATCTATTCATTACATTTACATGTAATCCGAAATGGATGGAAATTGTTCAACTGCTTCTTCCCGGACAAACATCAAGTGATCGGCACGACATCACCGCACGTGTTTTCAAGCAAAAAATCCGGTCACTGATGAATTACATTGTTAAACAACACGTCTTCGGGATTACTCGGTGCTGGGTGTATTCAATCGAATGGCAAAAACGAGGCTTGCCGCATGCACACATACTAATTTGGTTAGTCGAAAGAATTTGGCCAGATCAAATCGATCACATCATATGTGCGGAGATTCCTGATCCTGAAACCGATCCAGACCTACATGATGTTGTTATTACGAATATGATACACGGACCGTGTGGCACAATCAACCGCCAATCTCCGTGTTTGGTTGATGGCAAGTGTTCCAAAAGGTATCCACGAAAATTTACAGCAGAAACAATCAGTCGACGGCAAGTATTCCAAACGGTATCCACGAAAATCGACGGTGCCAGAGTCCCATCACAAAGTTTAATACAAGTGTTTGAAAGAAATAAATATTGTTTTTTTTTTATATCTTTCTATATGTACCATTCACCATAATATAATTCTATTAGGTACATATCAACCATTTATCTCTATTAATATTTATTTTGTATCATTATATTACGTTCATCAAAGCCTGAATTAGTTCAGCTATAAGGTACCTAACACTACATTCATTGACTGGGCGGTACGAAGTTCGCCGGGCCAGCTAGTATATATATAAGATTATGTGAAAATAACCAGGAAGGTGAAAAACATATTTACGAAAACATAGTAACATATGGCTGTCGCTACAATAATTATATTTCAATTTTATCTTTTTATACCTAGTAGAACTGGCCGACGAATAAAAAAAATCGTATTAGAATACAATAAATTACGGAACAAAAAAGGATTGTAACTGAATTAGGTAATTAGGTATGTTTGTTTCTGGGCGCACCGTTTTCGACGACGCGACGCGCGACGTAAGCGTATAGGTATAGGTACCTACTTTGCTAAAACAAACTAATAAAATTGTGTGTCTGTCTGAAAATTCGGAAAAGCATATTTTGCAAGTTTGTGATTACTTTGATAGTTTACCGATTTATAATAATTGTAATTGTAATTGTATAATATATAATTTGCAATGTGGTGAAATTTCATAAAAATCACGGGCCAATTTTTTGTTTTGAATCCCACCGAAAATATAATTGCGTTATTAGAATAATTAATTACTATACCTACCCACGATCAATTATTACAATATAGTCTCAAATGCATACTAGAGAAATATTGCAATTTGATTCAATTAAAATGCATAGCATACAAAAATAAATTCACAACACAAGAAATTCCGCGCGCAAATCATAGCGCGTGTCAATGAAATCAAGAATGTTTTATATCAAGCCGACGCGGACGAGCGACGACGCGACGCCGAACAAAAGTACCTACGACGGACGACCACGCTTCGAGTTGCCAAACACACAGCCAAACAACAATAATGAGTAATAAATTGTTTACAAAAAAAACAAGTTTTCCATTTTTCTGTATGAGTAGACAGAACTTCAAAACGCCACCTGCTACGGTTTATATTATGAACGATGGAAGTTATATTTGTTGGTGTAAACTATTTTATTGATCAATAATTTTGGAATTTAAAACTGTCAACATTGATTACAATAAAACGCAGTTTTATTTTATTACACTATTGTTTTTTTATCAAAACATGTATTTGAAGTACCATATAATATTATGCTGATCCAAGCATTTTCACTCAAAACTAATATCACTAATGATTTGTAAAAGTAAATTATTTCAATATACATTTCATAACCAACAAGTAAGAATAATTATTATTATTCCTACCTACAACAACAAACCTAAAACACTATTTACTATGGGAAAATAACCAGGAAGGTGAAAAACATTATATTATTATTTACGATTTCGACGCACTCGACTTTTAGTAAAATATAGTAGGTAAACATAATATTATGGTTTTGATTTTTGCTACTAGTATAAGAAAACTGCGTGTTCAAACTACTTGTTTGTCTGTCTGAAAATTCGGAAGTACTTTGGTAGTTTACCGATTTATAATAATATTGTATATATCGTTGTTTAAAAAATATTCAAACACAATAAAATATGATATACTGATTTATCACTGGTTTCAGTGATGAACTGATGAGTCAATGTTAGCCACTATACTTTCGTCATACGTGTGTATGATTGATGTGATTTGCAACGTGGTGATATTTCAGAAAAATCACGGGTCAAATTGTCCCACCGAAAATATAACTGCGTTATAAGAATAACTATACCTACGATAAATTATACATAATACAATATAGTCTCAAATGCATACTAGTGAAATATTTTATTTGAATCAATAAAATAAAAAAAAAAATAAAAAATAATAATAATACAAAAATAAATTCACAACACAAGAAAATCCGCGCGCAAATCATAGCGCGTGACAATGAAATCAAGAACTTTCGAGCCGACGCGACGCGGACGACGAAGGAGCCTAACAAAAGTACCTACAATCATAGGCGGCTCGTGACAAAATTGTATGGCCGTGTTCACTTGAAATAAAACAACGAAAATAGGTACCTACAATAGCGTTAGCAGTACAAAAAAAATGAGCACCACATTATAAATGTCTATTTATACACTAAAAATTATAGAGTATTTCAAAACGAATTCAATTATTATTTAGCAATAATTAGAAAATCCCCGAATTTGCATTCGTGATCGTATTCATAGTGTTTGTCTACACTAATATTATAAAGAGGAAAACTTTGTTTGTTTGTTTGATTGTAATGAATAGGCTCATAAACTACTGGACATTTTACCAATGTTTGCAAGTTTGTGATTACTTTGATAGTTTACCGATTTATAATAATTGTATACTTATATCATTGTTTAAAAATATTCAAACACAATATGATATAGGTACTGATTTATCACTGGTTTCAGTGATGAACTGATGAGTCAATGTTAGCCACAATACTAATCACTTTCGTCATACATGTGTATGAACTATGATTGATGTGATTTGCAATGTGGTGAAATTTCATAAAAATCACGGGCCAATTTTTTGTTTTGAATCCCACCGAAAATACATATATTACTAATTGCGTTATTAGAATAATTAATTACTATACCCACGATCAATTATTACAATTTACAATATAGTCTCAAATGCATACTAGAGAAACATTGCAATTTGAATCAATTAAAATGCATAGCATACAAAAATAAATTCACAACACAAGAAATTCCGCGCGCAAATCATAGCGCGTGTCAATGAAATCAAGAATGTAATTTTATATCAAGCCGACGCGGACGACGACGCCGAACTAAAGTACCTACAGTACCATTTACCTTCAGTGTACAATACAGTTTACAGACCTACGACGGACGAACAATAATGAGTAATAAATTGTTTACAAAAAAAAACATAGTTTCTAAGGTCATTAGTTTTATTTTATTTTATTGTTATTTTCTTTGAACGATTGGAAATGAAATTACTCAATTTTTACACAGAACTTTGATTTATTAGAATTATGCTCATTATGTATAAGATAACGAACGCGAATGCACGACATCTAGCGCGTCAATGTCTAAACATCGCCTTTCGTTTAGACATTGACGCGCTAGATCTGTAATAAGTATATAGTCTATGCGCTAGATGTCGTGCTTTATGTCGTGTTTCGCTTGGCAAAAGTCACGCACACTACTGTAGAAGTGTCAAATTTTTCCGGTATTTTACTGTTGTTTTTCTAAGTAAATATTGTAAATTATTGATTAAAAAGGTCGAACGCGCACACATTTCATTATAGAGAAGTGATAAAATGATTAGTTTTAAAGAAATAGTGTCTGTGTTAAGTGTTTAGAGGTAATCAAAAATGTATGGAGGGACGGTCGGAACATCCACCTTAATAAAGAGACGTATGAAACATATTTGCAATTCCAGTAGTTTTTTAAGATCGAAGATATGCAATTGTACGGATAATTATTAATAAGTTATTAAATGGTGATTATTAATGCACAACACCTGTCAATGAGCCAGTAAATAAGTATTGGTCTAAAGTCCTTGCTATATCGGTTATGGTATGTAGAAGTACAGAGGAACTTTTTTTATAAGAGAACGTATCAGGCGGCCAATTAATAAATTAGTTATTAGTTTATTAATTACAAGTACATATACCCGTCCTTCAATTTATATTACTGCAACGAGCAAGTTACTTGGCTTATAATATGATTTTGATATACGATTTTTTTTCTTTTATTTATATTTTATCTATTTTTCTGTTTAAATTAAACTTTATGAAGATGATAGATCATTTGATTATCCTCAGCTAGTCATATACATATAATAAATAATAAAAAAATAAATATTTCAGGACAATTTTCACACACGACACAATCTGATATACTTAGACTAAATCTCCAGAACATAATCCAGTTCTAACGAACCATTTTCAGTACTTATCAGAAGGTATAAACAGAAAAATGTGAATAAACAGCTTCGCACAGCACATTAATTGCGTCGTTGTAAAACTCGGCCCAATTCTAATAGACCCCTTTGAAGTGACCGCTGACAGTTCGCTGAGTGACAATTGGCTTAATTAATTCAAATAAGACGTGGCCAATTCTATTTAAATCCGTCTTATACGAACTTCTTTACTTATAAGAACAATTGAACAGGAAATTCTGGATATATTTTAGTAGAAATACAATAAGTTGAGGTGAAGTTGGATGTCAACAAACTAGAAAACAGAGTTACAGTTGGATCTACTTGAATTCATCTTGCTTGAGTTGAATCTTGTAAGAAACTGACTAATAAGGGTATTGGGCATATGATTTTTTTGCCAAAATTTGGTAGTTGATCAAGCTCATAATAAATAAATTGTTGGTAAAACTGATTAATTTTGGTTGATTTAGATTCCATAAAAATTATAGATATTAGGTATACTCTTTAGAATCATGACTTAGATCTATAACGATCGTGTCTTCGATTCAATCGATGTAGCAAAAAACTTCCAATTGGCAAAAGCGTTGTAAGTGTGCTGTGATTTTCGGGTGTCCTATTAAAATACCTTTCCCATGTGTACAGACGAGACGAGGCGCGGTGACGCGGCAGTTCCGTGCGGTTCCCACGCGCGGTGCGGCGCGGCGGCTGACGACAAATTGACCGCCAATTATACAATTGCTCACTTTACAGCACTTTACACAAACTGCCGGCCATGGGAAACACTTATTGATTCTCTTGTTTTATCTGACACTGCTCATTATATTACGGTCCCGCCGGCGTTTGTCTCACTTGCTGCTAATTGCCCTATCTGGATGACCGTTTATTGTTTAGAGATCATTTCATCAGTGAACATTTTCACCAAAAATTTGCGGTAAACATAATAATTGATATGGAAACAAGGGTACAGATTTAGTGGCCATATTTCATACCCTTTGTCACTATACTGCGTATAATTGAATGGAATTATAGGGATGGATATCGACGGCACTAATAGGTGACCGTTCATAATTACAAGGTTAATTTTGATCCCTTACTCGTTGGCGTAAAAAGTAAATTACACAGTCTAGAGTTTCGCAAAGGTTAAATGAAACGGAGGTGCCATTAATCGAGCCGAAAACCCACAAATAAGGCGAGAGCGGCGAAGTACGCAAATCGTTTAATTGTCGGCCGGCGCCGGGCCGCGCTATGGTTAGAGGCCATAAATCTAGCGAGATCATCCGCGAATTATTCAAAGGCACCGCCTCCGCCGCGCTGCGTCTAAACAAATGTTACATTGAATACAATTGGCGCGGGCCATTGTCGCGCAATCGCACGCGGAACCGCGCGCGCACTATTGTATTGTGCCGGGTGCCGGGTGCGATTCATAGCGACAGTTTGTCCTTCCTGCTTGGCAGGTATCGCGCGATATCGCGACGCGCCTATCGCGCCATCTGCGTGAAATATTCCACCTTCGCGACAATGCCCGGGCCGCGGACCCGCCGTGCCACCGGCCGCGCCGTGCCGCGCCGCCACAGGGCTCAGTTCCGCGCGGCCGGCTGCAGCGCTCGCGGAGACAATAACGACCTGCGCCCGCGTAATTCACACCGCAATCATCATGCAAAGCGGCGGCGCGCAAAGTGGACTTAAAGGCGAGCGGGTAAGGGCGTGAATGTGAGCGGCGTGCGCGGGGGAGCGATTTGAATGCGCGTTGCGGTGGTCGGGCGACAGATACGCATCGGCTTGTTAGCGCTATCAGATGGCGCTGTAATTGGCACGGAGCCTGCCTTCATACACGACGAATAAACGCTTTTATCAATTTTAAGTATTCCACGCGGCCGGTAATTTTAATAGCCTGAATTAGGAGCTATCTGCGCCCGTCTATTGTCCGTGTAGCTTATCACGCGGACGTAAATATTACGAGCGTAGGTTCACTTTATTTTATAAATTAAACTCAGAGGTCCTCTCGTAGACTATCTTTAAAAGTTTATGCAGTATTCTGCGGGCGCATTTAAATTCCCGCTGTAACTTTTTATCGTTATTGTAAATTGAAATTGTATCGAAACACACAGTTAGGAATATTGAGATAAGAGGGCAACGCGTCGTCAGCACTAGCAGATGTAATCGATGTTAGACAGGGCCGTGCGCGCTAACACGCGCTAATGGGCAGCCACGGCACTGCGCGTCGCGTGCGTCGCATTTACATACAATACGAGCCGATAGCGCACTCGCATTCGGCGTAATTGTCGCCCGCTGGCCGCTCCGAGCTCTGGTTAAACACTGCTCAATAGCTTTCAAACGCCCAATAAGGACACTTGGCATCTATACGAACAACATTTTTCTCACATGTTTGCCCAAATTAGCGAATAAAAGAAAGAACGTCAAGATTTGTTTGATAATATAAAATAGCATTACCTAAGTACCAATTAATTAGCAAAGCTGCTTTTCATTACGTCTTTCATAGTCTGAAGAATTGCCCAATTAAAGATACGTATGAGGCAGCATGTTTAAAAATATTTAAAGCAACATCACGTAGTTTGGCGGCGAGAATGAAAGAGCGACTAATTGTCGCGGGCGCCTGCGCGTACCGCCCGGCCCGCCGCCCGCCGCGTGCCTGCTGCCCGACCCAGCTACATTCATCTATTCTAGTTATCATGCATAATATGCTTTTAATTCTACAGAAACTTCTCCAGATCAATCTTGAGTCATAAGTTCCACGATATAATTAACGTTCTTAGATTATTACTACATTGTCATCGAACATTTGATAATTATTAAAGATGTAACTAACATCGGTTTTACAGTTTTTTTTTCTTGCTTTTCTGATAACTGCTCTTATACATAGTAAAAATAATACGTGCCGAGCATACGTGTCAGAAGTGAAACTTCTTTGGCAAGATTCAAAGATACCAAAATCGACGCCTTACTCCATGACGTGACGTTATTGCCATAATGCGACCTTGAAAATTTACTCTCAACTTGCCTTAAGAAATTTCACTTCAAAAAACTAATTAATTAACAGAAGAAAGAAGAAGAATAATTATAAAATAATTCACTCAGAGAACTAAATTCCTTCCTCCCCAGTACCTACGTATAAGGTAGGTACGTTTTCCTCGATAAAGTTATCACATGGACTTGAAAAAGCGGTAAATCAGGAAGATGAGCATATTACAAGAAGTGTAAAGCATAAAATAATGAAGTAATAATGGTCGGGGCTCGTCGCCGCGGGCGTCGCTCCCGCGCACCCGCGCACCCGCGCACCTGCTGCGGCGAACTGTCTGCAGATTGGAGATGCATTCTATTATACTTACACACATTTGCTTATTGATTAAAATATTATATTTTATTTTAGATATTCAATTTTTATGTATTATTTAAATAACATCTCTAAATACACAAAACTTCGATAATTTACATAAAAAATAACATAAATGGTATAAAAGGAATGCCTTTGAAGCAATTTAATAAAAGATATTGAGGATGAAAAAATCAAAACACAATTACACTTACTCTAAATTATTTCACGCCTCAACAACAAAAGGAACGGAAAGTCCGTATGTTAAATGCGAATTTAACTTCGAAATTTCACGCCAAAAATAATCGTACCGGCTTGAAACAACAATTTGGTTCGTATGGTCGTTGTCTCAGGGTGTGTTTCGCAAAAATGCACCGGCCGTCACGGTGGTCGGCGATCTGGACCACGGCACTATCACGATTTGAATATGAGTCTGTGGGCGTCAGCGGCTCAGCCGAGCGAGCGGCGAGATTAAGCGCTGCTTTATTGCCGATCGATTTATAGCCGACTTCGGCCGGGTTCAAAGTTCTGATCGTTATGCAAAATAAAGGCAATTACATGCTCACCTTTTATAACTCGCGAACCGATCGGAATGCGTTCTTGCAGTTGTGAAGCTCTATCTAATTCTAAGCTCTGCGTTTAAATTCATGAGCTGGAATTGGTCTTTATTGAGAGCGTAGACCACATGTCGTCCCTCATGCGGCGTATTTATTACAGTTCGATCACATAAATTATACTTATCGATGGAGTGACTATTCGATGATGTGGGCGATCGCGGCCGCAGCATCGAGCGGGTTAATATGTTTGTTTGTAAATTAGCGGAGTCACCGAAGCGTGCGAATTAAGTGCAATTATTTAAAACAATGTTAATGCACTATTATTCCGAAGTGCATGTTAACGACGCAATAAAAACAACGGAACATTTTCGTGGCGCCGGCGCCGGTTACATAATTAGTATTTCAATGTATAATTGCCTAATTGACATTTTATTGTTCACATCTTTATAACATACGACGAGACCACTCCGCCGTCCGCGTCGTCCCATTCCAATCAAATTGTCACTCGAGTTTTATAATATTGAAATTTCCTTGAAATTGGTGTAATTTAACTATCAACTGTATAAAAAGACCATCAACACAAAATAAACCAATAGAATAGATTGACTTTGTTAAATCTACATACTTATATATTACTTACTTATTAATAACAAAGATATTATAGTTAAAAGTAACAATTAATGTGTCCTATAATATGCAATGAAGAAGTCCCTTTTGTTGGAGGCTCCACGGGTCAGGTCCGAGCGGCGTGCTCTCACAGTCATCAGGCACGGGCCGAGCCAGCACCGTGGATAATCCCGGATAATGACCGAGCCCGCGCCCGGGCACACCCGCCCCGGCACACTCGCCCCGGCGCGGTCTCACGCGAACCGAGACGTTTTACGATCGCGCACATTAATAACCCCTTTAACACGGGTTTCATCTTTTAATAAAACTTTATCTTTCGCAATTAAAACATGCTAATAAAGGATGTCGTGATTTGTTTAAGTTTCACTCGGTCATTTTAATTTTTGATTATTTCTTAATGGCCGGCTAATTGCAGCGGTACTTGTTACAATACGTTTATGTTGTGAATAATTCCACAATGCATTATAAATGACGACGCAAAAAACGACTTCACAAACTTTTATACCTACTTAATATGGGAACCAATTTGTATTCTCGTTTGATAATTTTCATCTAGTCGACCACAATTGTGATTTAGTTTTATAGTTTCCATCAAAACAGTATCTCTTCCGTTACCTTTCATAGCTCCATCTTAGATCTTCCTCATCTCAGATAATATAATATAATATAAATAGTAGATATTATATTATATATACTGGTATCTTACTAACAATAAAACTCAGTGCAATATATTTAAAGGCGACGTATCCAGAAAATCATGAAGACTAAAAGTAAAATGTGTGGTTATTGAGGAGTTTTAATTTAAAAAGCAGCAGTTAACACTTAACAGTCGTGACCACGGCCGGCATGTAAAGTGGTGATTTAAATCTGCTAATAGTTTTATTTCGATTGGTATCTGCTTTATTTATGCTCCAAGATGTACAATATTCAGTCTCATTATTTTGCGATGATATTAATTTTAGTTGGAGCGCGTTATCGGCGATCGGAGCCGGCCCGGCCACCGGCAGGGATGGCCCATGCGCGTACGAGCCCGGGGTATGGGCCACTGTTTATTATTTAAAGAAAACTTACCATTTATATTGAGAAAAAAAAAGAGTTTCTATATAGCTTATTTAAGTGTATTTTAAAGGAATAGTATGTAGAAATACATTTGCATACTTAATACTGTTTCTTTCATCTACTTTATGATACCGAAGCGATAGGAGTTCGTGGTAGAGCTATCACGCTCTCACAAACCGTGTTTTAAAGTATTTTATTCGTCATGTTTTTATAAATGAAAACATTTCTTAGTTCTTTGGTACCTACCACACTGTACACTGTACAGTCATTAAGCTCTTGTGGTTTGTGAGGTTCCACCAAAATTTTTAGTCAACTTTACAAGACATAATAATTATTTTATAACAAAAAATAATCAATTTGCCACATTTATCACAATGATATTAACGAATACACTATATTAGTTGTTGTAATGTATATGCATATTTATAATTGACAAAGATGTTTATGGATTATGATTATATGATTTATCATAAATTATTGTTTGTTAATAATCAATTCAGTATTACTGGAGGAATACCTTGATGAAGATGAAGTCATTACATTATGATGAAACACGAAACCACAATGAAACTGTTTATCAATGTTTAAGTTCATACCAAAATTTCTGAACCAATACTTTATATTTTATCTTGGAGACATTTTTTTTATGAAAATGCAAAAATTTAAAGCTGCTTTACGGTAGAGCCAATCTTGCGAGCGAATATTATTTCAAAGTCAAGTGTATTCTGTATCGAGATGTTAATTTCCATCATGTTCGCGCTAAATGTGTTATCAAGTATCTCAAACGTATACCTTTCCAGTTTCCACACGTCTGGCCAATCTACATATTCCCACAGCTAATCAGATGCACACGCGCGTTATCACGTGCCAGATAAACTACTTCTCACGGCAATCCCATCGATCTGGGGACAGGAAAGTGGGAACAAGCTCATCTACTTGATCATCGCAGTGTTAAGGCATTCGTACTTTCGAGTGAAATGCTTATTTGCTTATATTTCACACAGTAATGTTAGTATGATTTTAAATGGTTGTTATTTAATTATGTTGGTTTTTATTTTAATTCCAACTCTTGTTTTAATCTTATTAATAAGTCAGAGACAAGGTCAATTGTGAATCAAATACCTACCTACTTAATAGAGCTTTTATTAATTTATTCTAGGTGTTGTCTTGCGCTGTAGATGCCAATTTCTCACTATTATCTAGTACTAGCTTCCGCCCGCGGCTTCGCCCGCGTGGTGTTTTGATAAAAGGTAGCCTATGTTCTTTCTCAGGTTCTAAACTCTAAAGATTGTCTGTGCCAAATTTCATCAAAATCGGTTGAGAGGTTTAAGCGGGAAGGCGTAACAGACAGACAGACATACAATTACTAGTAGGGATTTGATTTGTCAGCATTATCACATTTTTTTTTCAATATGTCTTGCAGTTTGTTACTATGCTTTATGCATAACCACATAATGATGCTTGGTCATGGTCACGTATAATTTTTAATTAATTTTCATGATTGATTAATTCTTTAATTAAATTTATTATCCCACATTTTTTCTAGATTTTCTACATTTATTACTTTTGTAATTTAAACATTTATACTAAGACTTTAAGTGTGATATTATACACATACCATTTTATATCGTTTTAATTAAATAAATAAGTTAATTGGCAGTAAATAAAATATATAGTTAAAAGTTATATACTTATTGTTGGCAGTTATTTGTTTAACAGCATTATTTCCAACTGGGGTATAAAAAGTTAATGTAAATGTAATTAATGTTACCTGTAATATGTGAAAGAACTCATAGTGAAAAGAATTAACACCACTACAAAGCTCCTGTAAGATTTAGTGAATATTTTTAACGTTTTTTCTTTATTATGTACCGAACTAACGAATTCATTGAAGCCTTTTTACAGTTTTTTTAGAGTCAGTCAATCAATCAATTTTATACATACGGGCGAAGCCGGGGCACACTGCTAGTATAAGCGTAAGGTAGAGGTGTCGCCATCTTAACGATTATGTTTTGCAGATGGTATAGTGAATAAACTCAATCTCTACTTCCTGCAACTTATTAACAACAACATACTCTATCTCCATAAAAATTACATCATACTTATTATTAGTGAGCGAGCACAGCGCACCGTTGATAGGCGGCTATAAAAGCCAGGCGGTCCGTGGCCGGCACGACACGGCACGACACGACACGATATCGCATGAGTAAGTGCGATACGCGATAGCCGATACGCTATGATATAATTAGCTGGCTCACGACGCCGCGCCATTACCATACCGCGGTCTGATCGTATCGGAACATGTGCTGCTGAACTCGCTTGCAACGAGTTGTTCATCATAAAGATATAAGGGCTTCATTTTGTTGTACCTACTATGCTCAGATAAAGGATGCTTGTAAAGATAGCTGTTAATTATTGATCTTTTAAAACAACTCTAAATTGATCTTTCAATCATTGAAGTTGCTAAATTCAATAATCTATTACGAGTTTGAATCATATAATAATTCAAAAGAAAATATAGAGTTATTCACGCGAACGTAAGAAATGTCACCACACGCAATTATAATAATTTACATCGCGATACGCGGCTGTTGTCAGCAGACTACTGACTGTCTATTGCTTGATATTGTCTCCAAGTACACATTGCCACTGGGTCATGATAATCATCATGAATTAATGTAAAATGATTTACTGTATATGATGTTGAAGTATAACTAGGCCATCATAGAGTCGTAAAGTTATTGCTAAGAGCCTTTCTAACAGGAAAGATTTTTCAAAATATACCAGCAGTTAGTTACTAAACCAAACTAACAATCTCTTTATAAACTAGCTCTGATTAAGTTTAACAAAGGTATAATCACTTGATCGTCGATTAGAGCGAATGCGTCCGCGTTGAGAGAGACAATCGCTTTCAAATGAAACGCAAAAAACTGCGAGATCGCCGCGATTCATATTCAACTTGCGTGTTTGCATTTAGGTCTCGCGTACACGAGCGTTAAACACGCCGCGACTGAGACGCTTGTTTGATTTGCAGTTGAAAACTCTTCTAGCGATTTCTTATAAAACATCCTGAAAGTTTTTATATAAGAAAAAGTATCAAATAATTAACATGAAAATAATTCTTTACGTGTGTACCGGACAATCTTTTAAATAATTATTAGTTAACAAATATAGTTTTTATCTGTCTGCTTTGATTCTGACATCGCTAGTCTATACCACGCTTAACATATACGGTATACCGGACAATGAGTTGCTTCAGTAAAAAAATCCTTCAATATTGTCATTATTATCATAACAAATCACGTGTACCTTATCACAAAGGGATAGAGTTCAGAATCGTGGTGTATAATGTGATGTAGTTGTGATGCGAGTCGCGGGCCGCACACCTGCGCGGGAGTGGGGCCGCGCATAGCAAGCAGATGCATTAGACTAATAAACTGCTTAGCGCGGGAATCAATGACTCACGAATGTGAGATTTATCTATATTTGTAAGGTTATTGATATAATTTGATATAGAAAAGTTCACAGACGCTGTTTTGATGTGATTTTTTAATCAATCTACAGTAATCACATCAATCTACAGAATCTATAGTAACCGAGTAAATTATTGTAAAGTTAAGAGTAGAAATTACCATTATTATATCCTACTTTGAACTTAGAATTATAATTTATTTCATTGATACATTCTGTAGCTTTTACTCGCTTCCATATCCAAAATCGTACGAGCCGTTCTAAGCAAGGTTGAATCCAAATTCCAAACACTACCAATGTAAATAATATCACATCATGATGCCTCAGAAGCTAATAGATTTTTTTGCGCAAAGACTTCTCATTGATATAAGAGCTATATATATCAAATGATATTAATATGTACAGGATATTTTATCAAGGAAACTATATTAAAGATTAAAGATTGATTGTCCCAAGACATCACATAATTTATATTATATTATACAAGGAACAACCTTCCATAAAGTTTAATAAAGTTTTATCATCCTACGATTTTAAAAAATAAGAAAAGATCTTGATACATATTACTATTGTAAGTTTTATCTTAGCGTCAGTGATAACATCATCGTTACTTAACTTAATATTTTTGTTTGTGAGAGGTTGTGTTGTCTCTAATTTGTGATTTAATGAATAATTTGAGGTTTCAATTTAAACAATATTTTAACTAATTATTAACTGTTTTCTCGATGCCCTAATGATAGAGCTGATTCTTAACAGCTTTTTTCTGTAATTGGCAGTATTTTATTTTAATACAGATCAGTTATCACGGGTTAAGATTTTCAGAATATTCATTTTCATGTAGCACATGCTGAATAGCTACCTTTTTTAGCAGCACACTGATCAGCCATAAGTAGGTAGATACCATTTTTATTGTATTTTTCATTTTTTTTTTCGTTTTGTTTTGTGTGATGCTAAACAAACATTCTTTCTTTCTTTCATTTCTGTTTATAATACCTACACATAACTAATCTCTTAATATTTTGTTAAAAATCAAAAGTGCAAAACTTCACGCACAAAGCACCTGTATCTAATCTAACAATCTCATCAAGATTTTCCCATATCGCAAACATAATCCACGGCGGCAAGGCGATGAGGTAAATGGGTTCGACCCCGGCCTTGCCCGATTCGGCGCCGGTCAATGTCTCTACACTTTGTATGCGCCTGCGCAGCTCCAACACTACACGGCGCTCCTTTTGTGGCACCTTTTGTAATTATTGTGTTTTGTAATTATACGAGATGTGGATGAACTATTTTAAATTGACGTCACATTCTTATAATAAATATATCGAATATCGATAAATCTCTTCAATTAAGTAAACAAATTCAGGTGCGTGATTGAACCTGAATATTTTGTGAGCTAGCATTCCGCATTTTTAGACGGGCTGATTGTATTTGTAAGCTTCATAAATAAATAATGAAAAGAGTATTATTAGTAAGTATTAGAAATCTGACCTAATACCTTCTATCATGACCTTCCTTAACAGAAATGGAAATAAAATCTGACAAAGATATGATATATATATTTATCTTTCATTATTTTATTCGTAGAGTTCGAGCGTACATCAAAACGGTTCCATTTTCGTCTAATCATCAGTTTACAATTCAACAGCCCAATTAATTCCACCGCGCAATAACATCCGCATATACATAACCAAATCTTTAATAGCTGCCCAAAAGCGTCCCATAGCGTACCAGATCGGGCACAGGTGCGATTAGCGCGGCCACTGGGAGCTGACAACACTGGGCAGCGCACACGTCGCGCATGGCAATGCGCAGCCAACAGGTGCGCTTCCGAGAGACGCTTCCTTCCCTGAAGTAGAGCCTTCCACGGTAGGGCTGCGCTTTTGGTACAGATTTATTTCTTTAAAACACTACCTTTTGCCAGCCAAGGTTTTTTGGTAATTTGATGACTTTTGTAGTGTTGAAAGGTGATAATGAAATGGTGATAATGACAGAAAGAAAAACTAAGCGATGAAGCAGTCCAGGATGACATTAAAAGTGGATACCTTATAGACTACAAGCCCGCATAGGAAAAAAATATGGGTCAATTGAACCACCAGGGGACATATCTAGAACGATAGAAGAGCATAAAATAATAAGATTCATCACTATGCCGTCACTTGTAAGCTG
>CAJQZM010031926.1:0-10372 GCA_907164665.1 Colias nastes | reverse complement strand
GTCTCAGTACCTAAAATGCCTAAATTGTCAGAATCAGGCGGCCTTAATATTATAAAGCTGAAGAATTTGTTTGTTTGTTTGTTTGAACGCGCTAATCTCAGGAACTACTGGTCCGATTTGAAAAATTCTTTCGGTGTTAGATAGCCCATTTATCGAGGAAGGCTATAGGCTACATAATATATCATCACGCTAAGACCAACAGGAGCGGAGCAATGCGGGTGCAACCGCGGAGCACAGCTAGTGATAAAATAAAGTCAAAGACCTGAAGCGACTGCTTTAATTCCTATAAACATAGTTAGCTAAAGTAAACATCATGTCAGTTATAAGTTTATTAAAGAGTAAAAAATAAATAACTAGCTGGATCCCTATTGCCTAACTCTATACCAAACTTTTTACAAACTGTTTCATTTGATAGCTTTAAAGAAAAAATGATATTTGTATATGATAAATTTGATTACCTTGGATTACTTTGTAGACCAAGATTTAAAAAAGAGTAGGTAACTATTATTATAGATGCGTTTAATTCAAACTTTGTCATCTCGCTGCTCGATGCTTGATGTTCGCTGCTCGCTGCACCGAGAAGTATAATAAATCACAAATTAAATAAATTAAATAAGTAATATTTTCAACTCAAACCAATGTACACCAATGTATAATACTTTTACAAGTAGATATAAATTTTTAAACTTAGGTACTCTGAACTCTCATTCACAACGCGCGTCTGGTGTTTGCGAAAGCTCATACAATCTGAAATGTTTGTTACTAAAAATGAATGTAGGTAACATTGCATTTAATTCATTATATAATAATTGACAAAAACACGATAATTTAGAAACTTTGCTATCAACTTGCATGGGCATTCACTAATAAATTACAAAATAAGTAGCGGGGAAAAGGTCATAAGTCACCGTCATACAGTATCAGTAATAGTTAATTCATAGCCGTACTTACGAACGCATCAAATTTTACGGCCTTCCGCGTTTGTGCCAATGTTCATTGAGAATAAAAAAATAAGTAGCTGTCAGAAGCCGCGGTAATTGATTTTTAAAATGTAAATCGAGTGTTTGCGCGCGAAAAGTAAATATTCGAAATTGCGTTACAGATTAAATAAAAAAAAATTGACCAAGGAGGTTTAGTGGATAAGGTTGTGTTAAATTAAACATGAATATTATTATTGGATTACTAGTGGTAAGTTATTTGAAAAAAAAAGTTTAATAATAATTTAGTTAGGCACTTTAAATGTAAACATTTATCAGATAAAATATGAATTATTTTGAGATAAGGAATATAAAGTTATATGCTGGATTTATTTAAAAGATCCAGTTGTACTTGAATTATGAACAATTGGGTTCTATTTATTTATTTCGACATTAGCAAGGAAGCGCAAGGAAATCAAAACGTGCTTCCCGTGATCACAGAGTCTTGAAACTTAGTAAAAACTAAAAACTAAAAACATTTTACTAAAAAGAAACATCATCAAAGTCAAAGGAAAAATTGCTAAAAGTGTAATTATTAAGAGTTACAAGTTACAACATAATAAAAAAATAGTTCGTTTTCGAGCACTCGGTCCGCGAGTCCGACTCGCACTTTGCCGATTTTATTTTTGAATGTAAATCACGAAGTCCACGGGGCATAATTTTTCAAAATTGTTTATGATGATAGACCAACACGTTTTATTTGAATAGAATGTAGCATACACTTTCAGAGGTCCTGTCTCAGAAAACCCACGAAGTAAACATTTTTGTAGTCAACGCGAGCGAAGACGCGGGCGGAAAGCAATAAAAAATGATTTACATAAAAATCTAACAAATTGAATCCATGTATGATTACAATTTTATTAATAACTATGCTAAAATTTTAGGTGTTAATTGAATAGAATGAGTAAGTACTTTCAATTTTTCTCAATTCATGGCAAACTAAGATTAGAAAACCAATAAATATTTGGCAATAAAATTTGAACATCGCTATGTTTCAAACAATAAAAGCATAGAAAAAAGGCTAACTAGTTCTTTATTGTTGTAATATATTTTTACGATTTATGTATTTTTAAAAATATTGGCATTCTACAGTCCTTATTATATAACTAGCTTCCGCCCACGACTTTGTACCGCGTGCATCCCCGTTTTTCCCCGTTCCCGCAAGAATTTCGGGAAATCCTTTCTTAGCGGATGCCTACGTCCTAACATCTACCTGCATGCCAAATTTCAGCCCGATACGTCCAGTGGTTTGGGCTGTGCGTTGATAGATCACTATATCAGTCACCTTTGAGTTTTATATATGTACATATATAGAAGTATAAGCTTTTCACATTCGTCTGTCCGTGCAATTTTCGTAAAAGGCGTATCTGCAGTGCTTCACAAATCTATACTATCTATACTTAATATTATAAAGATCAAGAGTTTTTATTTGTTTGAACGCGCTAATTTCCATTGCCAGTAGGCTAATAAAAATCGTAGAACAAAATATGTTATTGGTATTGATTCGCGATGTGATAGGCGATCGCGATGTGGTAGTTTTCATCCACCCTGTATACCTTACTGTGCTGCTAGCTGTGCTCTGCGGTTTTACCCGCAGTGCTCTGCTCCTGTTCGTTCTAGCGAGATGACATATAGCCTTCCTCAATAAATGGGCTATCTAACACCGAAAGAATTTATCAAATCGGACCAGTAGTTCCCGATATTAGCGCGTTCAAACAAATAAACTCTTCAGCTTTATAATATTGGCATAGTTAACATAAATATATTTTACTAGCTTACCGCCCGCGGCTTCGCCCGCTTTGACTAAAACCTAATAAATTATATACTAAAACCTTCCTCTTGAATCACTCTATCTATTAAAAAAAACCGCATCAAAATCCGTTGCGTAGTTTTAAAGATTTAAGCATACAAAGGGACATAGGGAAATAGGGACAGAGAAAGCGACTTTGTTTTATACTATGTAGTGATAGTGATTAGGACTGACCGGTTGGCTTGGTTGGTAGTGGCCCTGCCTTCCAAGTCAGAAGTCGTGGGTTCGATTCCCACCCGGAGCAAATATTTGTGTGATGAACATAGATGTTTGCTCTGTGTCTGTGTTAATTATCTATATAAGTATTTATTTAAAATTATATATGTATGTTTATCAGCCATCTGGTTTCCATAACACAAGCGAAAGCTTAGTACCTATAGCTATGGGATCAGATCGAGAGATGCCGTGTGTGAAAATTGTCCTGAAATATTTATTTATTTATTGATATTTATTTGTGATTTAGTTGTAACAGCCCTGACACTGGCAACATCGTTCTATATAAATTTTGCAACTCTGTAGCATGTACTTATAATTTTAACGCACTTCACATCAATAAGCAAGTGGCACTTAACACTTACAAAGGTCGGAATTTACGCAATCATTCTAAACTAAACTATGTAAGATACAAAAAACGTTTTTTGTGTCATATAATAAAAGTATCACAAGTACAGCCCGCGGCTTCACCCGCATGGTGAAAGGAAATTTCCTACCCTCGTTTCACTGTGTAAAAAAGCAGCCTATATGTACCTACCTATATCCGTTACTCATTTTAGCCTCATGACTATTTCTGACTACAAAAATCTAACAATATTAAGCTGAAAAGTTCGTTTTTAGGATGTCGAACCACAAAAGGGAAAACGGTTAACGGAGTCCTATTAGGTACACTTCGTTGTCCGTCTGTCTGTCTGTCCGGCAAGCCCATTTTTCTACAGAGCGCGTGGAGTTACGAGTTAAAATTTATATTGATTAATAACTAGATCTACTGTCCCTTGAAGCTGTGCAAAAAATTATACTTATAAGCCAACGCAATCAAAAGGTTTAGCCGTTTATGCTGCAAATTTCGACATAAAACATACTATGATACTACCCGTTGAAATTTTACAGATAAAGTAAAATTGTGAAAAGTATAGATAGTTGAAACTTATTTAAAAGAAACAGACTCGCACTTGTCCGTTATTTTTTGGGTTCGTTGAGGAGCAATTCAAGTAAAACCACGGGGCTCAGCTAGTTAGGGTTTCATACCGAAACGGTAAAACGGGACCCTATTACTGAGACTTCATTGTCTGTCTGTCTGTCTCCAGGCTGTATCTCATAAAACGTGATAGCTAGAAAGCTGAAATGATGTATTTCCGTTGCAGCTATAATAACAAATACTAAAAATTAAAAACCGACTCGCACATGGCCGGTTTTTTATAATATTAGTACCGCACTTGGTACCGCACGACAAATCCACTTTCAAAACATGGATTTTTCTTAATTGACAACATTTCAAAATTTTAAGCTACTTATTTTTTTAATGAAAACAAGATCAATAATTATGATACATGTATTTTTTGCTTTTTCTAAATATTGAAGTTTTCATTCATTTTTTTGAGTTTTAAAATCATCTCATTCTAAAATGTCGTAAGTGTTCGCGACAATATAGAAATGTATGTAAAGTTATTACGTTAAGTTTTCATTTATATAAAGTGTTTATTTCGTTTCATAATAGTTTAATCGTGTTATAAGTTCATTTGTTTTACATAGCAAGTTTAATCGTTTATAATGTATGTGTAATGTTCTTTTTAATGTAATTAGTTGTAGAAACCTGTATATAATGTTTTAAGACTGATTTAAATGTGTTATGTTCGTAAATTGTAATAGTACATAAGGGAAAATAGCGTGTGATACATAGTAAAAATAGCGTTCGTATAATTCGTATAGTTTATAGATTGTTTAACAAATAAAGCTTATGATTATTGGTGTTATTATTTTAGCATAAATAAATAGTATATAAAATAAGTAAATAATGTAATAGATATAAGTAAACAATGTAATAGATATAAGTAAATAATGAGAAATAAACGAGTACTACACGAAAGTTTTCCCACCGCACGCATTAACACCTATAGTCGACACATAAATATAGCCACTTTTCGCGCCAAAACGCACGCACGCTCGCATAACTCAGACCACATAGTATACACTCTGCGGTGGAAGACTTCGTATAGTAAATAAGCAGCATTTGGTCTTTCTTCTTCACCAACCCCAGCAATTATAGGGTGGAAGCCTCCACCGAATGTGAGTCTTACAGTCCCTCACATTTTGGTCCATCGATTCCGGATAGTGAAGAAAAGAAGAATAGAAAATAGAAAAAATGCCGCTTACAAGACAGAAGAGTAAAGAAGAAAATAGCGAAGCCGGCGGCCGTGCTGCTCCTACAGAACCCACTACAGAAAATGCAAGCACGACCACCGACACCTCGACGAACGAAGAGTCAACCACCGCATCAGAAACAACGAAAACTGCAAGTTCGCGTCGTCGTCAAGATCATAGTACAGAAGAAACCTCCAGCGAGGACGAAACCTACACAGAAGAAAGAAAATCGAAGAAACAAAGATTGGCGAAAGCCAGAAGAGCAGCGCTACGCTTAAAACTCAAATTAATTAAAGAACAAATCAGCGCCATCGAAGCCGAAGATAGTGAAGAAGAAGAAAATCGCAGCGTCATATCGAACGAGCCGCGTCAGAAGGTCGGACAATGGCTACACACATCGCAGCCACACTTGCTAGCCATTACGCAAGAACCACAGCAAGAAATACCTACGGTCGCGTCGCCCCCCCCCCCCCGCCGCAACAACCGACGTGAACATTACGAAAACTGAAAAAAGCAACGCGTCAACAGAGAAGAACTCGTCGAACATCAACATATCAGAGCTCGCGGCGGCCATCACAATCGCCGCAAGAAGCGGTCCTGCAACAACACCGAGGTACATCACCGATCTACCACAGTATACGGGGTCACATCAAGAGTGGCTCTCCTTCAAAGCGGCGTACAACGAATCTGCACCGGCGTTTACGAAAATAGAAAATACAGCGCGCCTTCGCAGAAGTCTTAAAGGGCGAGCAAAAGAAGCAGTCGAGAGTCTCCTCATATACGGCGGGAATCCAGAAGAAATTATGAAGACATTAGAATCAAGATTCGGCCGACCAGACTCGATAGCGTTAGCCGAAATAGATCGGCTACGATCGTTGCCCCGCCCAGCCGACACGCCGAGAGATATCTGCGTATTCGCGAGCCGCGTCGCCAACATCACGGCGACACTGAAAGCGCTCAATCGCATACATTATTTGTATAATCCAGAAGCTACGAAGATCACAATAGAAAAATTACCACCAGTAATGAAGTATCGATGGTACGATTTTTCATCGGAGCACGAGACAGAAGAGGCCGACCTACTAAAGCTATCTCGCTTCCTCGAGAGGGAGGCAGAACGATGCGGCCCTTACGCTCAACCTGAAAGCAACATAGAAAATATAGAAAATAAAAGAAAAACTCAGAGAACGTTCAACACGGTCAGCAAACCGCCATCGAAGTGTCCGGTCTGCGAGGAAGAGGGACACAACACATCACAGTGCGAAAAATTCAAGAAAAACGACGTGTCTACGAGATGGGACATAGCTAAATCACAACGGCTATGTTTCCGCTGCCTTCGTTATAGAACAAAGAATCACAATTGCCCCAAGAGAAGATGCAATGAAAATAACTGTGAAAGATCGCATCACAGACTGCTTCACTTCAGCCACGCCGAGAAAGAGACAGAAAATCAACAAGAAACGGTCGCATCAACATGGACGAAGAGCGGTACGCGAGCGTATTTGAAGATGCTGCCCGTATGTGTATCCGGACCGGCGGGAGATGTCAACACGTACGCGCTCCTCGACGACGGCTCAACCGTCACACTCATAGACAACGACATAGCGAAGAGGACGGGCGTCACCGGTACATTCGATCCATTACACATAGAAGCGATCGCCAATACGAAGATAGAAGCAACGAAGTCACGCCGTATCACTCTCACCGTTCACGGCGCAACTAAAAATCACAAGATGACTGCGAGAACAATAGAACACCTACAACTGTCGCCGCAAACAATAACAGATGAAGACATCCGCGGCTGCAAGCATCTTGGCGATTTAGAAAACAGTTTGAAATATTACAACGCGAAGCCCAGAATACTCATCGGTCAAGACAACTGGCACCTGCTCATAGCGTCCGAAGTGCGAAAGGGACAGCGACATCAGCCGGTCGCATCCCGCACACCGTTGGGATGGGTATTGCACGGCGCGCACACTCGTTCACTGGGACAACGAGTTAATTTCATAAACCACATAACAATAGAAGACAACATGGATGAACAATTGAAAAGATTCTTCGCCATCGAGTCACTCACGATAGAACAGAAGAGGCCAGCGAACGACCCGGAACAGCGCGCTCTCTCTCAACTCAAAGAGCGTGCGACAGAGACAGAAGATGGTCGTTATCAAATGCCGTTATTGTGGAAACAACGTGAATTCAAGATGCCAGATAACTACAATAATACACTTCGAAGATTGTACAGCATAGAAAATAAATTAGACAGAGACGGAAGACTCAAAGAAAAGTACAACGAACAGATGAACGCTCTAATAGAAAAGGGATACGCCGAGCCCGCGCCGCCACAAAGAAGCGACAATAGAACGTGGTACCTGCCACACTTCCCGGTGCTCAATCCCATGAAGCCGAATAAAGTACGTGTGGTACATGATGCAGCAGCCAGAAGCCAGGGGGTCTCGCTCAATGACCACCTCCTGTCGGGACCGGACCTCCTACAATCTCTCCCGGGGGTCCTGATGCGCTTCAGACAACATAGAATAGCTGTGAGCGCCGACATAAGCGAAATGTTTATGCAAGTGAAAGTGAACATAGAAGATAGAGACGCGCTCCGATACCTGTGGCGAGGTAATCGACGTGACGACCAGCCGCCGGAGGAATACAGAATGACGTCACTGATATTCGGAGCCACGTGTTCGCCAGCCATCGCCATCTACGTAAAGAATACAAACGCCGCAAAATACGAACAACAGTATCCTGAAGCGGCGGCAGCAATCGTGAACAACCACTACGTAGACGACTATCTCCATAGCTACAGAACAATAGAAGAGGCGATCAAGATAGCTAAACAAGTTCGTTACATACATAAACAAGCGCATTACGAACTCAGGCAATGGGCGTCAAACTCACAACAAGTTATAGAAGCTCTCTGTGAAAACAACACATCGATGACGACGGTCGACATCAACGACGAGTCAAAAATAGAACGAGTTCTGGGTCTCATGTGGAGACCAGCCACGGACACACTCACGTTCAACCTCGACATGTCAAGATTACCAGTGGGCGCGCTCGACATCGAAAAGCCCACTAAGCGTGAGTTACTGAAAACAGTGATGTCCGTGTTCGATCCACTCGGACTCGCCTCGCCGGTCACCATCAACGCCAAGCGGATACTACAAGAAGTATGGCGCCGTGGAATCGGATGGGATGAACAGCTGCCCGAAGACCTCGCATCGAAGTGGAGAAGCTGGACGCAACACCTGAAAGCGCTGAGTAGCATCAACATACCGAGGTGCTATTCACAATACAGCGAAGCTACGTCATTACAACTGCACGTGTTCGTCGACGCCAGCGAGTCCACCTACGCAGCAGCGCTCTACTGGCGAGCTACCACAGCCGACGGTGAAACACACGTGTCACTCATCACCGCAAAAGCACGTGTAGCGCCGCTCAAAGTCACCTCCATACCACGACTCGAGTTGCAAGCAGCTGTGATGGGATGTCGCATGGCGGTCACAGTCATCGAAGAACATGATAGAAAACCGGAGTCCGTCACATACTGGACCGACAGCCGCACAGTACTCACATGGTTGCAAACAGGTTCCCGATCGTACAAACCGTTCGTGGCTCATCGCATCGCCGCAATAGAAGAACACAGCGCGGTCAACGAATGGCGCTGGGTACCTACGAAATTAAATGTAGCAGACGACGCCACACGAGACATACCGCATGACTTCAGCAACACCCATCGATGGTACCGGGGCCCCGAGTTCCTCAAGTCGGACCCCTCAACATGGTGCATAGAACAGCCGAAGCTGAAACATGAAACGGGCGAAGAAAAAATCAACAACATAGTCAGTAGACAGCCTATCTGCAACCTATCAGAAGCGCTTCCAGAACCCGCGCGATTTTCAAAATGGGAACGCTTAATACGAACAACTGCAAGAGTACTTCAATTCATCGAATTATGTCGATCGGCGCGCACAGAAAAGGTTAATTACAAGAAAACAAAAGCCAATCAACGCGCCGACGAAAACTGGAATAAAAAAGTTAAAAAACAACAACACAATAGCAAGCGGACGCAAGTACAAGACAATAGAAAATTCAAAACAATAGCGGCGTCACTCATGAAACAAGCTGAAGAATTAATAGTACGAGCGAGTCAACATAGTTATTTTTCGAACGAGTTAAGCTGTTTAATGAAGAATGAAGCGCCACCTATCAACAGTAGAACGAAACAATTATCAATTGTTCTTATCAACGGACTGATAAGAGTGAAAACACGCATAGCAAGAACGCGCGACATCACCGATAGTCAAAAACATCCTCCGATACTCGACGGAAATAGTATAGAAGCGAAGTTGTATATAGAATATATACATAGACAGCTACATCACGCCGGCGTCGAAGCTACAATTAACGAGTGCAGACAACACTATTGGATTATTCGACTACGGCCCGCGACGAGGATGATAATACATCGATGTCTCGCGTGCAGACGACGACGAGCTGCACCGCCCACGCCACCGACCGGCGACCATCCCGAGTGTCGACTTGCACACCATCAACGTCCGTTCACATATACGGGAATCGACTATTTCGGCCCGCTCACAGTGACAGTAAATAGATCAACACAGAAGCGGTATGTAGCACTCTTCACGTGCCTCACGACACGAGCAATACATCTCGAGCTGGCGGGTTCACTCACCACCGAATCAGCAGTCATGGCGCTTCGAAGAATGATAGCGCGCCGCGGCTGCCCTACAGAGATTTGGTCAGACAATGGAACCAACTTGAAGTCAGCAGACAAGGAGATACGTCAGGCGATCGACACAGCAACAGAAGACGAAGCCAACCGACGACTCATCAACTGGCGGTACATACCTCCCGGCGCGCCATTCATGGGCGGCGCGTGGGAACGTCTCGTGAGAAGCACAAAAACAGCATTAGAAGCAGTACTGCATCAGCGTCATCCAACGGAGGAAGTACTCACCACCTTCCTCGCTGAAGTGGAGTTCACCATCAACAGCCGTCCGTTGACACATGTATCGGTCGACCCGGACTCACCTGAAGCGCTCACACCGAACCACTTCCTGCTGCACGGACCTGCTCGAGTACCTACCTGGGGCCCGTTCGACGACAAAGACCTGATCGGCAGAACCCACTGGAGAGCAGCACAGCGACTGGCGGACATGTTCTGGACACGCTGGGTGCAGGAGTACCTACCTGGACT
>CAJQZM010031925.1:0-29256 GCA_907164665.1 Colias nastes | reverse complement strand
TTGGACACATATCCTTTTACCGCCACACTCTGTATTCTATTTTTTAAAGAAACCATACAAGATTTTTCTAATGAAATGAAACAATACAAATAGTTCTAGCAGTTACAATATGCCCTCGTCAAATGTAATTAATAGTCAAGGTGACATTTACAATGAACACGTTTGGCAAATCGTATTAATATTTTTTTTAAATAATTCTCCACAATAATAAACTCACGATAAAATCATTACTGATATTATACACATGACTTTAGGACAATCAATTTTATTCTCAAATATCAATGGAATTGTTTTTACGAATACTTGAATAGGATTTGTCTTAGTATATAAATGTTTATTGCAGAACTGTACAACCATAACAAAGTTGTGCCTTCGAAAATGATGTCGGTGAGTTGATTTGATAAATAATTTCTTATTGGACCTTTAGTACCTATAAGATCCCTTTAAGCAAATTTGCAGTGATATAACTTAACACATACAATATATACTTTTATTTAGAGTATGTTGTCGTTCTTATGTAGAGTACGTTGATACTATGTGATAAAGCCTCCTAATACCTACACATTGGCTGGTTCTAATTATTATGATAAGTTATGGTGTACTTTCTGCTATTTTTTTTGTAGATTTTTGTTATTTTATTGCATAGTTTGTTATTTTATTTACATTAATTTGCATTTCACATTGTTTTAAAAGAAGCAATTATTACCAAAATATACATGGCATGTTTTAATATTTTCTGGATTTATTTGGTTTGTTTTGAATCACATTAAATAAAGAGTTGACGGAAATTCCTTATGGACGTAATAAAATTTCGCTTAATACTTTTCAGGTGAAATTTGTAGCTTTATCTGTGCTATGTGTGATAGCAGGAAGTTCTGCTCATCGCCAATTTCAATCACCAGGTAATATTTATTTTAGTATTGCATTATTTAACCCAAGTTAGTTTATATTACTTTAGAGACCAGATTTCCGCCCGAGGCTTCGCCCGCGTTTTCCAATAAAAACCCGCATGGTTCCCGTCCCTGTGGGATTATGTGTTCGGATAAAAAGTAGCCGATGTCTTATTCTGGGTCTTCACCTACCGACATACCAAATTCGTTTCATTGTAATCGGTTCAGTAGTTCAGTAGTACGTGAAAGAATAACAAACATCCATCCATCCATCCTCACAAACTTTCGCATCTATATTATTATCCTATTTAATTATTATCCTACTTAATAGTAGGATAATAATGTTAACTAAACGAGAGTATAGTTAATAAACATAATAAGTAAAATTCGTCTTTAAACTGTTAGAAAATCTTTAATTTTCTAAAAGCTAAATGTTTACCACATAGAAAAGAGAATAATCTTAGATCTTAATTAAAATCGTTTTCGTCCATTTACTTACCAGATAATATGCATGAAAAGTTTGAAACTCTTCTTAATTAAGATAATTATACCTACTTACTTTTTATCATAATTGTATTGCGGTATTATAAACAAAGTAATTTAATAGATGTGTGTATGTTATAGTCATCTACTTGCTTTAACATTATATGCCATGGGATATTGAATTAGCATTACTGTAGTAAATACATATAAAAACGAACTAATATGTCTGTCGCAGTCGGCAGCCCCACGAAGTGGGGCTCCGTCGCGGTCGGCTCGCGACCGTCTTTTTTGTAGAATTTTGGAAAAAGTAAATCCTCAGCAATACGGCTAATCGTTGAACCGCCGCATTACAAAACGGCCGTGTTGAAAACAGCTAGCCGTAATGTAAGGCGATTAACACACGGCACCGCGCACCGCGGCGGTTGGCAGTGAAGCCCTACGAGGAACGGACCGTTCGACCGCGCGGTCGGGCGGTGTATGTGTGTTTGGTATCAACGGATTTAATTATAGAAGCCAATGCAACTTGAGAACCGCTTCACCGCCAACCGCGGCGGCACGTGGCACCGTGTGTTAATCGCCTAATACGGCGGATTATACAATCCGACTGCCTATGATATATAAAAAAGCTAGTATAATACGTCATTGCCGACTGCGACATGTCTGTGATCCGTCTATCGGCTGTGGTTTGTGGTCGAAAGCTCAACAAAGGTATTCATTAGTTTAAATTTTAATTAGTTGCCTGTTTTCCTCAATAAGTTTCCACAACAGCAAAAAAAAATCGTCTTTGAACAAGCTATAGATAACTTTCATTTAGACGTTACAAATTTGTGAAACCATTTGCGAAATTGTATTAAAAAGATTCAGAATCTCATGAAACCACACCCTTATCATTTAATATGTATCAGCAGAGTTCCAAGAATGTTCCAAGTTCCAACATACAATAGATATAAATAGCTATTTTCTATTTATCTGCACATTTCCATATCTATCACTCAAACTCTCAAGAAATATATCGTGAACTATCTTTCTTATTAAAATTTTCCTAAATACTGATTCGATTTCGAAAAAATAGTCTGAGGGTCCGCCTAAAGCAAAGGGGGCGCAAAGTAAGGACTTAGAAAATTTTTGATCCAAAGTGAAAATTGTATAGGAATCATAAAATACTTAGGACGTAGTATTTGTTTTTTGTTTTTTGCGCGTCGACGAAGCCCCGCGAAGCGGGGCTCCTATTTTTGTGTAGTTTTTTTTTTTAAGAAACCTAACCTAACCTAACCTAACGGCTAACCTAACCTAAACCTAACCTAACGTATTGAGGGCGAATATCTCGGCCATTTTTGATTTTAGAGAAAAGTTGTTCTTATAAAACATGCTTATATTAGCGTAATCTTTACGATAAAACAATAATAAATACGTGTTATAATGACACCAACTCCATCAAAAATTTTTTAAGTCCTGCGCCCCCATTGCTTTAGTCCAACCCTATGATTTTTTGTATCGTGTAATTTTCACCTCAAACTGCTACCATACCATATTATTTCCTATCATTGACGTGCGAATAAAATGGAAATTTCCAATGAAGACGCAGGGGGGTGGGTGATAGTGACTTTCCATTGTACCCGTACATTTCTGAGAAGCAACCTCGAGCAAACATGTCCTTAATTTTCATTTCACGGTACCTGCGATCGCGCTCGTGAGGTTTTGGTGTGACACAAGTTTCTGAAGGAAGGAAGATTTATATCAAATCTAAGTACTTGTAAATCTGTCTGTAGATCAAATAGAGCAGTCGAGTAGAACATAGATCAAACAATATTATAATAATATTAAATTAATATCAAATGAAGTACCAAAGCCTAAATTAGGCAACGTTGTCTATAGACTTCTACTCATGTTTGAATAGGTATATATTTATGTTTTCTTCTTTTGTTATCATCGGGGAATTTATTTTATTGAGTAATAAATAAGTGTACGAGTATATTACAGTAACGATTGACTCGATATTCTCACAAAAGTCATCATAAGTAATTCAAAAAGGATCATGTAGGATTTGTCTAAATTACGAAATACTAATCAATCGACTTTTATATATGTACAATACAATCTAGTCACATAACATTTTATTAATGGAATAAATTTTAGGACAGAGAAGTTCATGGCAGAGTAGCAACGATGATTCCATTTCCACCATATCAGCAGCACGATCAGCGAATGGCTGGGAAAATCAGCAATTTAGGTCGAACGACTTTGGCCATCAGACCAGCGATGTTGGGCCACGATATGGTGCTTATAAGAACTCTAATAGTGTTGCTCGTAATTGCCCATGCTCGGCCAGCGTCAGTGATTGGAAACAGTTTGGTTCCCGTTCAAATGGTTATCAAGCATCTTGGTAAAAGGGATAGTTTAAAATCGCTCTAATACTCTGACTTTGACTCGATTTGTTATTGGATTAAATGTACTTGAAAAGCTTTTTTGTTTTACTTAAAATACCAATTTTACTGAGAATGATATTCATTCACACTAGATTTTTAATTTACACTTTACTAGGAAAGATAAAGAAAACCCTTGTCGTATTGAGTAGTAATGTACAACAGTATATTATTTGGAACATGCAAGCGACACAGACAGTATGTAACGATGGTATAAAACTAAAAGTTTAAATGCGAAATTAATTAAAGAATTGCAAGTAAGAATCTAATACCAAAAGGAGAACTTAGAGGAAAATTCAAAATTAATGCAATTGAAAATTCGATGGGAGATTTTAATTTCGATACCGGGTGTTCGCTTTGCATGTAACAGGCTGGTTTTGTAACAAGAATTTCTTTGGATGTGCTTGAATATTTTATGGGTGAGATTTCAAATAACAGTGACCTATAAATTAATTTAATCTACATACATTAAATTGTGAAAAGATTATTGTTATTGTTAATCAGTCTTTAACAGAATAATATAATGGTCGTATAATCGATGTTCCTACATTTGAATGGTACGAGTAGGTACTTTTAAGCCAAGACTTTATTATGCCATTTTTACAAACATATTATACTAACAAAGAGCATAATAATATGGTGTTAACTGTTAATTGAATTTGTCTGTTCTTATCTAATTTTACATATTAATGGTTTTGCCAATTACAGTAGTTACACATTGTTATTTCAACCCTAAGCTATTTTCTGATAATTTTATTACAATTTACGCGGGACGGTGTTTAAAATTGAGAATAGTAAGAGCGTATACGCACTATGCGGGTAGCCGCATTGCGGGTAGCCGTCCGGCTGACCGCAAGCACAATTATGTACGTAATATTCATTTCTATGCGCACTGCGATGCGGCTACCCGCAGACCGCTCCGGTTGCTCGGAGGGCTGCGGCCCGAGTGACGGCCAACCGGACGGTTGCTATACGCACTGTGCGGTTCAGTCTGCGGCTGCCCGCCATTGAGTGAGTGTGTGCACGTGGTTGCAAAATGCTTGCTCTCATCTCGTGTTTGCAAATAAGGATGCATCCAGTACTTCTTTCTTTGCTTTTCTTCTTTACGTAACGTGTGTAAATGTAGTAAATAGCTGCAACTTCTTCCACATCCATCTTTGAAATGGATCGACATGACCGCAAATCGCAACGGTTCTTCAACCGCACGTTGCGGTTGCGAATGCGGCTGCCCGCGATCCGGCTGGCCGCATTCGCAACCGCATCCTGCGGTCAGCCGGACGGCTAGCCGCAATGCGGCTACCCGCATAGTGCGTATGAACCCTAAAAAGTATACAGAACGATAAACGTAAAATATCATTCTGACAGAGCAGAATACAAAAATGCGGGTTATCTATGAATTGCACAGAGTTCGCAATTTGTTTCCTGATCAAATATGAATGTATGTGATATATTTATTTTCAGTACCCTATATTTTCAACCTCCCCATAAGGGACGACTGTTGTTCAAAGCGTAATATGTTTTTTTTAATTGTTAACTTATGTGCTCTTATACAATTATCTGCGTTTTCTTAATGAAATTTTATATGCTTTAGGGTATGAACTTAGCAGATCAATTATCATATTTTCGCAAATGAATGAATTAGTGTTGTAGTGTTGATTTGTCACCGCTGTAATAAATGTAGAGTTTCAAATATGGATCATAAAATAAATAAAAAAGTAGTTAAGAACATTTAAAGGTATTTAAAATGTCAAAATTAAAAACTAGTATAAGCATTTTAAACTCAATTATTTCTTATTGTTCTGAAAAGTAGATCTGACTGAAATTGTACAAAACCAAATTTTGTTACACGAAAATGTCTTTGATTTACTTCTAGAAAAAACCTCGCATTCTGTCTGCTAAGATATTGTAGTGTGTGTTATTATTCACAGTAATCAAATATCGTAAATTCAGCGGTTTGTGACGCGGCGAATGGCGACACTCCTGCGAGAGCCAGTCGCCTGCCACTCGCCTATCTAAGTTAACGTGTAATAAATTATAAATTTATAAATGTAATAAAGTAGTTCAGCATATACAGTATTTTATTGGAAGACCCCAGCCTCTGTACACTAAACTGGTGACCCCGACGAAGAACTCTCGAAGAAAGTTTGTAGTGAAGGGAATCGGCGTAATTAGTGACATTGGCTGTGGGGTAAGTTTTGTTCGAGATCAAATTCCACGCGGCACGGCGACAGGAAGTTAGCGTGACGCAATCGAAGAGCGCGCGTGGCACGTGGCGACTACAGCGGCAGGCGGCTCACCAGCTCATCGGCTAGTAACTCATCGGCTTAATAATGAATAAAGCAGCAACATCAGACACGCAGATCAAGGAAGAGGCGTCAGGCGCGGCGTTGGCATCGATAAGCGTGTCCACCAAGCTTTTTTTAGGACTTAGTCCGGTTTTGACCGTACGAAATTACGATGCACTCCAGTCCTTAGAATAAATTGCGACCAGATACCGATATGAGTGATGTAGTAATTTAATGTTGACCATGCTTGATATTTATTATCAAAATGTGAGAGGTATACGGACAAAAACGAATAATGTGTTCAATAATATTTTACTTTGCTCGTATGACATTATCGTTTTTACAGAAACGTGGCTTAACTAAAAAATAAGTAATGGCGAATTCATTGACAATAAAATATATAATGTTTACCGTAATGATCGTGACCCCTTCGAAAATAGCTATAATAATAAAACGGACGGAGGAGGTGTTATGATTGCCATTTCTAATAAATTGAAATCTTATCGCGTTTGTAATTGGGAGGTCAAGAACTGTGCCTTAGAAGATTTGTGGGTAGTGGTTGATGTTAGTAATGACTCGAATCAGGGACGCAAAATAAGTAAAAAACTTGCTATATGTTCCGTGTATTTACCACCACCTGTTAGTCTATCAACCCTCAACAAATTTTTAGATAATTTAAATGATATTGTTGTGAATAATGTTGATGACATTCTCATATTAGGTGACTTTAATCTTGGTTCAATTAAATGGATTAAAGACAATGATGATATATTCTGCAAACCATCTAACTACCATAGTATTTTGGATACCTAGCAGTTTTGTTGACTTCATGGCGGTGAATAATTTAAATCAGTACAATAATATTGTAAATAAAGACGGCAGAATTCTTGATCTTGTCCTAACTAA
Organism: Colias nastes; assembly: GCA_907164665.1. Lineage (NCBI taxonomy): Eukaryota > Metazoa > Arthropoda > Insecta > Lepidoptera > Pieridae > Colias > Colias nastes. Next base: position 22,269 of record CAJQZM010031925.1, on the reverse strand, counting down.
TTTAAATAATGTACAAGTATCGCAACCTTTAGACATCTTAAGTAAATTAGATACATATCACCCCCAACTACTTATTAAAATTACAAATGCTAAATCGAAATATTTGCGTAGTCAAAACCGCTGTGAATTTAATTTTCATAAGGCTAATTATTCAGAAATTATAAATTATTTAAAATTAATAAATTTTTCATCTATTCTCGAGGCGTGCAATAATGTAGACGAAATGGTTTTGAAATTTTATGATATATTATTCGACGCTATACGTAAATTTGTGCCTAAACGTAACCCTACAAAAGGTAAATACCCACCCTGGTACAACTATTCACTCATTAGACTCTTGAGAGAAAAAGAACGACTGCGTATTAAATTTCGTAAATTCAACAATCCTCGCGATAAACTTGAGTTTGACATTTTGAGGGATCGTTGTCATAAATTACACCACAAATGCTTAAACAGTTATAAGCAAAATATGGAAGACGGTATCAATAAGAATCCTCAACATTTTTGGAAATATATAAACGCAAAGCGTCGGAACGAATGTTCATTGCCTTCTCGTGTGTACCTCGGTGATAAATATGCAGAAAATGGTGTTGATATTGCCAATCTATTCGCTAACAACTTTTCATCCGTCTTTAATAATAATAATTGTCCCAACAATACGTTTTCTACACCAAGTATAACCTATCGTAACTATCCCTCCTTAGGCAAGGTGTATTTTACTGAACGTGAAGTAATGAAAAAAATAAAACAATTGGATATATCGAAGGGTTGCGGTCCAGACGGAATTCCTCCGTTATTTATTAAACGCTGTTGTACAGTCATTGCGCTGCCCTTATATTTAATTTTCAACCGCTCTTTGGATTGTGGTACTTTCCCTTCTGAATGGAAGAAGGCTCGAATAGTGCCCGTCTATAAGAAAGGCGATATAGCCAACATTAAAAATTACCGTCCAATTTCAATTTTATCATGTGTTTCTAAATTATTTGAATCTCTCTTGTGTCCCGTTATCGCAAGTCATACTTCCAGTTTCATTGATAGTGACCAGCACGGTTTTCAAAAGGGTAGATCTACTGAAACAAACCTGGTTTCTTATATATCCACTGTTTCGAACGAAGTTGACAAAGGCAACGAAGTTCATACAATTTATACTGACTTCTCTAGTGCGTTTGATGTGGTGCAGCATGATGTCCTTCTATTGAAACTTGAATCTCTCGGCATACATGGATCATTGCTTGCTTGGCTTACCAGTTACTTAATTGGTATCTATACTAGATAATATTATAAAGCTGAAGAGTTTGTTTGTTTGTTTGAACGCGCTAATCTCAGGAACTACTGGTCCAATTTGAAAAATTCTTTCGGTGTTAGATAGCCCATTTATCGAGAAAGGCTATAGGTATAAGCTATATATCAACGGGAGCGGAAAAATGCAGGTAAAACCGCGGGGATACAGCTAGTCAACTATATGAAAAGTGTGTGAATAACTATACTTGCAGCGAAGAAAGCTGCATAGTGCACATAGTTGTTTGTTAATATACTCTATTATCAAATATATATTCATATATTTTAACGCCTTTCTTACAGTGAATACGTGCAATACTGCACAGAAATAAATAAACAACAAATCTAAAGCTCCATATACAGCCTCACTATGATTGATCCATTGCTACAGGCTTCAAGCACGTGTGAGCGAGAGCAAATCATTTTCCCAGAAGTTCCATTCTTACTTTAACCATAATACGAATTATAATGAATAAATCTGGACTACGAATTAAACTGAGCGAAGAATATGTGTAAGTATAATTACGTCACGTTTCATTATGTTAAAAAACGTAACAAATTTTCATTGTTTATTACTAAATTATTTTATATTAACATCTTACTCGACGGTAATATTAGAAATGTTAATTAAAATTTTCCGCCAAATTCCTGTTTCTTGTAATTTATTTGTAATTCCCGAAAAAACTTATTTGTTCTCGAAATTGGGTGTTTAATAGCATTGTTGCGTATAAAATATTTAATTATTTGCTAATGAAATGGTTGTCCGAAAGAAATAATTGATTTTCAAGAATAACTTCAGATTGAGTAGCTAGATCGGATACTACATAATTTGATTTGTTACTGATCTGAAAAAGGTATTTATAACTTTGCTAATAACAATATGTATTTAATTACTTACTTTACTCACAAGATACCAGTGTATGCAAAATGCTACCAGAACAAGCATCTGCAAATAAGCCGTAGGCACTGCGGTATCTATTCCGTATTATTAACATTATGAATATAACATACTTATTTGTAATATATTTAATTGCTCGTGGCGGTTTTACTGCATTTTAATGTTACGAACTTTTTATTATTATATGGGCGCTCTACATTTCTTGTTCTTAACTACATTCATGCTATGCTGTTGTAATATATTAAAAAAAAAACAATTGCTGTGCCTGAGGGTATCTTTTATAAATAAAAAGTATTTGATATGCAAAATAAATCCTATAGATAATCCAAAGATTTGGAAATAAACGTTACAGTCATCATTCGTTTTTTTTTTCAATAGACAAGTATCTTATCTAAAAACAAAACGTGCCAAATGATGTTTTCATGAAGATTTGTTCCCTTTTATCTTTCGCCTGAAATTAGATTTCACCAACTCGATAAGAATATGGGTTAACATGTAATAGCCATTACTTCAGTTGAACTTATCACGTCGAATATAACGTTATTAGGACGAGAAAAGGGTCCCTAACGACTTTTATAGCGGTTTCTTGTCACCACCCTTTAAAGTCGCACTTAAATAATTTGCTACTTAGATTAGGGCAGGGATTTATTTTACTTACAATCGATTATATTGATAGGTAATATCTAATTGGAATAAATCTTAATATTGTGTGTTCAACCAGATTTATTTACACTAGCTTTACGCCCGCAGCTTAACCCGCGTGTTCAAAGGAAAACCCGCATAGGGTCCCGTAGGATTTCTGGGATAAAACCTATTTTCAGTAATATGAGTTAGCTACTTTTACCGACACTCAACATTTATCGATATAATGTATTATCCTAAAAAAGTGTATTGTAAAATTTATTACTAAAAGTATCCAACTTTACAAAGTGCTTGTGGAAAGGCGCGTTTTCCAATATCCTTTTTTCCGATATTTTCTTTTCTTTGTTATTTTTTATACCACAAATTTTAAAATTAATTCTGATTTTAACAATTCATTATTATGGATGTAAACCTGAAAGTACAAAATTACAGTTTTTTGTACTATGAAATAAAAGTAACAGGTAAGTACTAGGACATAGGTATTGTATGTTTTCTTCATAAACTATGTACTGAACCTTTACAATCAATCGGAATGAAGCAAGAAACAGTCATGTTTACTCATAAATTTTGGAGATATTATATATGAAAAGAAAACCGTATACATTATGATTATTTTTCTATTAATAAAAAGTTTATCGCAACGGAAGAATTTCCGACAGCCACCTCGTCTCTAGGTGAAGGTGATAAGTATGACAAATAATGATTTACGTGAGAGCCGCATGCTGGACGTGTTATTGCAACCTTTGACACTGCTATCAATAAATTCACGCGGTAGGTAAGAGAAGAATAAGTATGAATAACAATTGTATTCTTAGAGACACAGCAGACTTATAAACAAGGTGAAATTTGTTTACGCGATCTATTCCTAAATTAAGTTCTTAAGGATGGAACAAAACACACGTTTATTTTACCTGAATTTCAATGAAGCGTGTGAATAGAAATTATTTATGTTAAATCATTTCAATCTTTCATCTGCTTGAGGTATTTATAATTCGCAGATTTTTTTAAGTTCAATGTAACTAGCCCACAACACACCATAATTTTTTGTAATAGAATAACTGTAACTGCCGTTTTCGAAATTGTCTTGGCATTAGCAGAAGAAACTTTTTTTTATACGCGAAAGAAACATTAATTACATACATTATGTAAATGAACAGTTTATCGTACCTGCTTAATTTTAATACCTTTCAATTCATTCTAGACTAAACATAAATAATACTTTAACCTCTGATAGGTATATATTATTTACCTCGTCATTCGTCTTGGTTTTGTGTAGATTCACTCAAGAATAACATTAATTAAATATAGCTATATTTCAAAGTTGCTGCAAAAGTTTTGACAATAGACAATAGACAATAGACAAACATTTATTCACAAAAAATAACACATTATTACAACTGACAATCACAATACTTAACATAGAAAAAATACATATAAAAAACACAAAACACATATTATGACAATTTAATACATAATAAATAAATAAGTAAATAGGTTGCTAATAAGTGTTATGGCTGTGAAAGGGTCCTTGGCTCAGCATATGTCATGAGTCGGCTGACTCATGACGCTGTTTATTCTGCCAGAACCCAGAAGGCAGATGGAACCAAAAAAAGGAAAAAAAGAAAAAACTTAAACCAGAAATAAATAAAAAATAATGTAATAGATATAATATAATATTATTTAATATGGTATTATTTACAAAGATTTAAATGCAAGGATGAAAGAAAGTTGGTATATACATACACACACATACATTTTAAAAGTCACAAGAAGATCAGGACAGAAGAGTAATTAAAAAAATAATGTTTATACAAGTGTAATATGGAATGAATAATAAGAGGGATACAAAGATAGATACAGTGCGGCTTACGGGGAAAGAAGCTGAAGCGACATGAGATACTTTTTGTATGCACGTCGGAAGCTAAATTTAGTCTGCAGACATTTAATAGGAGGTGGTATATTGTTCCAGCATTTGGTAGCAGCGTATCTGAAGCTCCCACGAAATGCTGCAGTTTTGTGTGACGGCACTGACAACTCCTTGGTTACACCCCTGACCTCATTTCTGCTTGTTTGACTTCGCCACAACAATTTAGCATAAAGGTATTCGGGCGTTTTATTTTTTACAATGTTGAACATCATACAAGCCAAGAAAAGATTTTGACGGTTCTTAATTCTCAGGTGGTTAAGAGAATTGATGAAAGGAGTTACGTGGCTACGATGAGGTATATTTAAGCAGAAACGAGTGCAGGCATTCTGCAACCTTTGAATGAGTCGCTGAGATCGTTCCAAGAGGCAAGGACCATATACGGCGACACAATAATTCAGCTTCGATAAAATGACAGCCTCACAGAGTCGAACACGCAGATCGACACTGAGGAACTCGCGAATTTTGTAAATCGTCTTAAGCCGGAAAAAACAATTACTCACTATTTCTGTGACATGTCTCTCGAAGTTAAGGCCTCCGTCGAAAACGACTCCTAAATTACGTGAAACAGCGACCTGCTCAAGTGGACACGAATCGATTGAGAGGGAAGGACTGTACATAGATACGTAAGAGATCTGTTTTTTGGTACCAGTTATTAGAAATTTTGATTTGCATGGATTAAGGCACAGAGAATTCCGCATAGACCATTCCGAGATTCGTTGGAGGTCATCATTAATGTTCTGTAGGCAGTCATGAACACAAGAACGGTTTATAGGGAGATATAATTGCAAGTCATCGGCATATAGGTGGTAATTACACTTCTTTAAACAGTTTGCTATGTCCGCTGAGTACAAGATGAATAGCAAAGGCCCTAAAATGGATCCCTGCGGAACTCCTCTTGTGACAGGATACAACGCTGATGAAACATGAGATCCATCGGACTTAGTGATAACTACTTGTTGGTAGCGGTCATAAATATAAGAATTGAACCAGGATACACAGTTCTCATCAAATCCATAGAAAACAAGTTTAGATAGAAGAAGAGAAAAGTTGATGGAGTCGAATGCTCTGGAAAAATCGAGCAGGGCAATAATTGAGGCATGGCCAGAATCACGAGCATTTAAAAGATTGTCCACGACATCTAGAAGAGCGGTGCTGGTACTACGGCGCTTTCGAAAGCCAGATTGATAGGCAGGAAAGATGTTATAAGATTCACAGTACTTACTTTTTTTTACGTTTTGAGTTTATTTATAAAAAAAAGAACTCATATTTTAATGAAATATTTATAACAGCGTAGATGTTGATTTTCATATTGTTCTGGAATATGATATAGCTAATCTTTAAATAACTCCTACCTACAGATCAAAGTTTCGGTATTGCAGTGTAGGCAGGTATTTTATTGTTGGGAAAGAAATCGTATTAAATTACCTTTAATTATTAAAATACCTTTGGAATAAAAATAATAATTATGTAATATCAAATAATTTCTTCGTTCATAATTTATTGGGAATAACCCACCCAATAACGCTTAGATAAATGTTTAATAACAGTTTTAATAGCATTAAGTAGTGTTTAATTTATAAAATACTAGCTTTCCCGCTGCGGCTTCGCCCGAATACTCGAAGAAAAGCCCACCTAATATCCGTTCCCGTAGTAATTCCGAGATCAAACCAATCCTATGTTCGCCTCAAGGTGTGAGTGGACCAAATTTCTAAATAGGTTGAGGAATATTAAATAGGATGAGTCGAATCGTATGAATTATGATTAAATCTTTAATCTAGTTACTTTTTTTGAAGTATTGAATAACTATTGTTTTCTTAGTAAATTTTTATTTGAACTAATTACCACATTGAACACGTTATTATCACAACTTCTTTCCTCATAGTAGTTGCCATTTGAAAGACTTGTTCTTTGTTCTTCTAAGTTCTCTTTTAATGTCATATTGCCCTTAGCAGCCAAAACAGATCTCATATCCGAGGATACAATGGTTAGATAAGTTTTTTTTGTCTATATGACACATTAGCTGTGTCTCACGGTTTCATACTCAGATTACCATTGGCAAAAACTTTTATCCCTAAGTGAAAAAAAAACTTATTATTATGTAGATACATAGAAAAAGGTGTTCGTGAAATAGGTAAAAGAAATGAATTTGAGTTTGAGCTTGAATTATTGATTCATGTAAATGCAAAAATGTATTCTAAGCTTCCTTGTGAAATACAACGAAGGTTCTAAATTTAGAATGTTCTAAATATACTTTGCATGATAGGTAGGTACTGTTTTTTCTTCAATATGGTAACGATGGTCATTAGGCTTGTGATTAGGCTCATATGTATGTTGCAGTGAAAGTGAAATTCTTATTTTGTAAACAATTAGAGCGAAAAAAATTTATTTCAAATTGATTTATATTTTCACAACTATTTTCAGGCGCACCAATAGATATCAGAAAATATTAAGATTTATTCCTTTTCTATCAGTTTTAATACTACTTAATTTTTCTGTATTTTGAGGATTCTAAAGCACTTCTAAACGAAGTCAAGTCAAATTAATTAAATGATTAAGTTTGTGTTTGAATAGTTGATAAAATATACCATATCATTATTTTTAAGTATAAAGTCAGACAAAAACATTTGAACAACTACCTACCTACTTTATTAGGTAAATAGATAATACTTATCTCTAAGAAAGGCAAACGGCCATAGGCATTGCCGTTTGATAAGACGTGATCATTAGTTGCAGATGTGTAATCAGACTTAATTTATTACATTTGGGATCTGCATGAAATTGTACGACGGAGAGAAACAATGTTACAAGAACAAAATTAGACACAGATTTATCACATAAAAAACGTGAGAAGCTAATGAAGACAAATGAAATTAAAAAATTATCGGTTTTTAACAAACGTGTATTTAAAGCTTCATTTTAAAAATCGACGAGTAATTTATTTTAACTTTATCTTAATCTATTAAAATTGAGTTACCTTATCTGAAAGGCTACGGTGGCGACAGGAAGACGAACCATTGGCCTTACAAATAAGCTCATGATGATTTGTCGTTCTCCTGCGAAATTTAGTTTTCAAATGTAAGTTAAACTATAATTATTTTTACTACAACCATATTTTATTTCACCGTGGCTATAATTTATAAAAATAACTTATTTACTTAAAATCTAGATAGCGCATAAAAATCAAATCACTTTCTAAGACAATTACTCCGAAAAAAGGCTTCTTAAAGTTTCCTTTGCACTTTAACGGTAGCACTGAAGACGCCCCTATGTATACGACAGTATAGGTAGTAATTTCAATTAAGGGCCGTTGGAACCGCTCTATGGTTGCTGTCAATTTGAGCCCTTGTTTGGTTACAGTCAATTACTTTTATGCTAATGGTGTTCGGAAAAATATTATTTCACAACTGCAATATTTATTTTATTTTTTTTTTTTTTATGGTATAGGATAGCAAACGAGCAGACGCGTCGCCTGGTGTTAAGCGATACACGCCGCCCATAAGCATCCACTCCACTGGGAAGTGGATGTGTTGCTATCTTCAAAGGGATTTGGAAGGAGTTAGGTAGAAGGGGCGAGGATGGGAGGGAATAAGGATAGGGAAGGAGAGGATGGGTAGGGGATGGGAAGGGATGTGGGCCTCCGGACCCCTCACTCACCGTACGGAACGCGACAGTAAACTGTCACTATGGCGCCGATATTCTGTGAGGGTGTGGTACCTTCCCCGGTGCGAGCGTGGCCCAATTCGTGCCGAAGCATGCTCGACTCCCACTCTCAAATAAATATTATTTTAGTTTTTCTAAAAGTTCTGCATGTAAAATAAAAATAGAAAATTAAAATTTAGTTTCGAATTATTAAGACATGAGGATTCAAGTGTAGATAAAATCTTTGTTATTCATTTATAACAAAAAGTTCTGAATATAAAAATATTTAATACTCAAATATTGCTTTACAATTTTTTGTTTTAAGATTTAAGTTTTAAATAATAATGAAATCCTTAATTATAAAATAGTATTAAGGAAGTGCTTATTTTAATATGTATTGTTATTAATATTTCTCTATATTTAGTTGAACTGCGAACTTTGTAGCGTATTTTCATTCATACATTTTCCTCATGACTTCATTATTTATTATAATAAAATTAGAGCAGACATTAAAAAATTAGAGAATATAAAATCTATCTATAGGTATCTTAAGTTTCATGCACATAATATATGTGTAGATTTAGTAGTTTAGTAGTAGTTTAATTTAATTGAAACGAATAATAAAACGGTTTCGTTTTTATTAAATTCAGTCAAAAGATGAATGTTTTTACAACAGCCTGTAGCTTACAACTTAGCTTGATGAAATATTCTATATACGCTTTCAGTTTTTTTTCGCGCTCAACATCACACTGGTCGTGTCAAAGTGTGACTTATGAATTAAACGATCCACAATGGATAATGTACAAAATACTACTAACGATACTAGTACATACACTTGGTATGGTATTGGGCTATCGTTTTACGACGACCACGACACTTTTCAAGAGTCCAATTTAGTAAAGGCAATACTGAGCTTAATTCTCGGCGTGTCAATGGTTCTGAGCCTTGTTGGAAATACTTGCACGTGTGCTGTTATAACACGAGAAAGATCTATGAAGATACCAACTAATTATTACTTATTAAACTTGGCTATAACAGATCTCATGACGGCCCTTTTCGTTCCTATTGAAATATACATCATATGGATTAAAGACCAGTATCCGTTTAGTGACGAAGGATGTAGATTACATTTTTTGATATGGGATGTCCTGAGCAACTGTAGTGTGCTTACAATTCTTGCGTTTACAATAGAACGCTACCTTGTAATATCGAAACCGTTTCTACGACAGAGACTGGCATTAAATTCGCGTGTTTTCAAAATAATCACGGTTATCTGGATAATTGCGTGCATGTTCTCAGTACCTAATGTATTTTTCGCTTATTTGGTAGAGCGAAAAAATAATACGTATTGTTGTCTCACTGTGGCAGAGGAAAAAATGATTATCATAGCAGCTCAGCTCGTCGTATTCTTCGTAGTTCCTATGACAGTGATTTTCGTGTTGTATATTTTGATAGCGTTAATTTTGAAATCGCAATCCTCTCACCCCGCTTATGGAGCTCACAATAAGAATAAAGCTGTGAAGATGTTGGGTAATTATATCTTTACCTTTTATGTTTTTTAACATAAATACCACTTCTACCTAACAAAATATATTTTTAAAATTATTCCAGCGGCAGTTGCGGCATCTTTTTTCATTTGTTGGTCACCATACTTCGTTCTCCGTCTCCTAATATTGTTACCAAAACGGAACACGGGATCTTATTTCAACGTGAGCCATACTATTATCTACTTTTTATATCGATTTTGAGCTTATTATATTTAATAAACTAAATGTGCTTCAAGGCATAAAACTCAGCTTGTTTACAATATTTCAATGTAATGTTATTAGGCAATTAGCTAGTAAAAATATAAAGATTCTCTGTAGATAAAGAAAATATTGGATTTTTAGCGAAAAGTTTACTTTATTATGATCCGAGCAGTTTCTGTTGTAGGTATATCTAAATATCTATAGAATTAAAAAGATTAGAATGAAAAAGGGAGGATTAGGCTATTGTGCTGTATTGACGATTAGGTATGTTTAATCGTTATCGCATTATTATTTAGAGCTTTTTGACGAGATGTAGGTAAGCCTCGATTGAAGTAAATAGCTGAAGTGTATTTTCAACCTACAGACGCAGATTCGAATATCGTATAACAATATTACATTTTTCTATTCATTTCATTTCATAAAAACATTACATACTATTTCGTCTCGCAACTTTCGGTACAATTTTTCAGATATCTCACATTTTCGTATTCTGCTCTGTAGAATATTTTTCGCTTATCGCCTCGCCATATTTTTAAGTTGCTGTGTGCTATACTCATACGCTTGTAAAAGTGTATGGAAACTATAAAATGTTTAAAACGTTAACCGTAAAAACTGATGTTACTCCCATTAAATATTTAACATGTTTAAAGTATAACCACACCCCGGACACTCCATACAAAATGATCGTTTTGACAGTCACACTGTAGAGACTGCAAATGTGTGTGTTAACGCTTTATGGTTGGCACATTTGTGACTAGCGTAAAAAAAAATTCGCGTTTTTCTGATGAAATACATCCGTAAACAGCACAATATCTAACCATTTTCTACGAAAAACGATAATCACAAATCCAAAATAATAAAATTACTTTAAGTCAATTTGATTAATGTTGTCAATCTTCGTTGCGTATCGTCCTTGCAGAAAAATATGGCCCATTTTATGTCTGATCGCGCGGGGGTGAGGTAAGTTTAATTTTGGCGGGAGGTGGAGAGTGTCCGTTCTGTAGCGTTTAGCTACTATTATGTATTCTGTGGTATAACATTAAATTCCTGTAAAATTGTAGCTTTATTGCACATATGAATGTTATATGATGAAATACGTGATGATATATATGTTACCGGCCAAACCCGATTTTAGGACAAACTAGTTTGGCCTAGGCTAAACTAGTTCGTCCTATACACGATCGGATGAACTGGTATAGCCTAGGCCAAACTAGTTCATCCTAAGACCAATAGGATAAATCAGTTTAGGCTAGGCCAAACTAGTTTGTCCTAATATAAGTATGCACACACCCAGGATAAACTGGAATGGTCTTGTCTAAATATTTTAAAATACCTGGAAAGGCAAAATAAATTGGTGTTTTATTCAATTTTAATTATTACTGGTAAAATAAATAAAATACTCTCTAATTGGAAAATAATCTTATTTATTTAAATATAAACATTTGTCGTTAAAACTAATGGTACTAACAATAATTATAGTACCTAATACAAACAATCACAGTATCGATTATTATTACTTCACTTCGAGCTGTCAAAATCTCAATGTACGAATTGGAATCAAGTAAACTGAACAAGAAATACTCCGTAATTGTAAAAATAATCATGTTTATAAAAATTATTAAGATTAATTGTCATTAAAACTAATGGATAATTGGTAATACAAATAATCATAGAATAGATTATTATAACTACACTTCGAGCTTTCAAAAATGTTATGTAATTTAATTTTACACGGTGTGCTTTGGTGGCACTTAGAATTACAAAGTATCATAATTGCTTTCTTGCATTTGCGTCTGTTCGAGGAACAGTTTTTGTTGCAACTGCATATCACAAAACCTTGGCCTGATCCAACTGAATGTCTCGTAGCTGCATCCCTAATGATATTTCAGAGTCTCGGTTCACATCTGCAAGTTCTAAAAAAGCTTGATTGTAAAACTAGTTTATCCTGGGTGTGTGCGTACTTATATTAGGATAAACTAGTTTGGCCTAGCCTAAACTGATTTATCCTATTGGTCATAGGATGAACTAGTTTGGACTAGGCTATACTAGTTCATCCGATCACGTATAGGACGAACTAGTTTAGCCTAGGCTAAACTAGTTTGTCCTGAAATCGGGTTTGGCCGTCAACATAATTATATAGCCTATAGCCTTCCTCGATAAATGGGCTATCTAACACCGAAAGAATTTTTCAAATCGGACCAGTAGTGAGATTAGCGCGTTCAAACAAACAATCATACAAACAAACAAACTCTTCAGCTTTATAATATTAGTATAGATTATTATACAATATTGTTACATAGTTATACATTTTAAACAATAAGGTAAGGTAAAACGATGTAATATTATATCGCAGGAACATTAAATTGATTACACATGCACCTGAAACTCAGTAGGTAGGTATGTGAGATATTAAATGGAGAAAATTTAGTTAATGGGAGTAGGGGTAAGCTTCTGCCACACTGACCTCTATAACTATACGCTGGACAGGCTATTGCTGTCATTTTTTGTGCCTATTTGAAAATCGCCATTTTGGCGCTGACGGCAGCAGTGAGGCCAGTGAGGGGGAATGGAACTAATACTTGTGATGTAAAACAAATGGTTTGTTATCGATAAAAACTTTTCTGATATCGACTACAATGATAGAAATATTACCGACACTATTTTTGATTCAGACTCAGATTATCCAGAAGTTAAACCTGTGTAAACAAAACGAAGCGACGAAATTTGTAATCTTATTAGTTCTCAGAACTTTCACCGGGGGCGCTTTGAATCGGCACAGCAAATAGCTGTCATTTTGTATGGGATAGCCAGTCCAGCGTATAGTTATAGAGGTCAGTGTTCTGCCATTATAATAAGACGCACACACATGCGTTTAAAATATTGTGATATTATATCGTGACTTTAACAATGGCTGTAAAATTTATTCAAATATTATTTACTATAATTACTAATTAGTATTAACTACCAAATATGCTTATTTACGTTTTTAGATTTTAGATATCAAATATTTTTTTTAATCAATTGCGTCAAGATCGACAATGCATTTATTTTTTTATTTTTTGAAGTGAAACTTCTTTATCGGGGTTGGAAAAAAATTTAGTGTAACATTTTTTCGTTACGCGTGACATTTTTCCGTTACGCGCCATCTTTTTCTTATCACGCGTGATTCGACGTATTTCTGTAAAGTTGCATATAGTAAATTATTTTTTTAAAAATAAGGTCATAAAGAAGTTTCACTTCTTACGTGTGTACACTAGTACACGCACACATTTTTTTTTATTCATTTCCAGATGGAACGCGCATTCTTATATTTAAGTTCTATGAACAGTTATCTCTCGACGGCAATCAACCCCATTCTCTACAGCTTAATGTCGCGGAAATTCCGTAACGCTTTTAAGGTAAGAATTTGTTTTTTTTTTTTTTGGTAAATGTCTTCGAGTCCATTAGTGAGAATTTCTCATAAAACAACCTGCCTACTATGGCAATTTTGTTTTACAATTATACCAGCTGGTACGCAGTCACGTTTAGGTTATAAACATAACTTTTTATACACGTATGGAAAGAAACAATGCAAGGATAAATTGACAGTATAAAAGAGCATTTCAATTCTTTGTTTAAGCTAATATTTGATACGAGGAACTAACAAGCCTAAACACATGAACATAATTTTTTAAGCCTCTTGTTTTAGTAGAGATATCACTTAGGAACCAGTAGAACCTCGATAACATAAAAACCTCTGTAACTTCAAAAAATAATATGTTCCCTTCCCATCAGAGCCCAAAACCTCTTTAACTTAAAATACGCAACCTCTATAACTTAAATAAATAATCTCTGTATTGGCCCTCAGTAACTTAAAGAAATGTTTCCACAACCTCTATAACATAATATTATTTGTCAATGAGTCATTTTGAAAGAGTGTCAAAACAAAAGGTTTCGGTATTTATTGCTTGCACGTGTTTACTATGTATTGTTAACGTAAACAATACATTACCTATTGTTTGCTTTATCGAAATTCTTCAAAGCTTTGCGGCGGATAGCTTTATGACAACGACTTACTTGCATCATAAGTTTTTGATAGTTGTCCTGGAAACATCGCTTTACTTACTGTGTGATAAAACTAGCTTAAAATGAGTCCAAAAAGAAAACTAACAACCCTCACCTACGCCGATAAATTAAAAGCTATAGAAGCAGTGAAAAATGGATAGACCCTTGATAACTTAAAACCTCTATAACTTAAAATATTTTGTGTTTCCCTTGGACTTTAACTTATCGAGGTTCTACGTATTTGTGTAATATGCAAATCCTATTAGATAAAAATGTAAGATTTTTTATTTACTTTGATAAAATTTGAGTTAATCAAATCAATTTATACAAATATACCAAACAGCTTAGAATCGCTGTCTGTATGTCTATTAATGTTACGTACCTACTTACATTTAACAATAACGGTAATCCTTAATAAGTACGGGATTACTATTCACCTCTAAAGAAGAAACCTATTTGCTAATATTCAAGATCTAATTTTATTATATTAGGTATATTTGATGTCAAATAAATGGTAATAATTTTCAATCAATACAATTTCCTCACATTTCATTTCAATAAACAACGACGTCAAATAACACAGAAACTATTGTTTTAATTAGACTTCTCATTCCCTGTCTTTCTAATTCGCCGTACCGTGTAATTTAATTACAGAGTACAATTATTCGTATATATTGTACCATTATTGTTACTTGCTAGACTCTAATGTACCAGAAATTCATTGTTTCCATACGATGTTGGCGCATAAACGTACAGAGTGTAATATTATATTTGTATGTAATAATTATTATGTGGGTAACTATTTCATACTCTTTTATATTATAGTTATGGAACTTTTAGTCCTAATATAACGTATACGAATTCAATTTGCTAAGCCTGGTATAAAAACCCAGAAATATTTGATGAATTTTTATTTCAATATTAACACGAAAATGTATTTGTGTATGTATTTATATATATAAAAGGATATTTGCAAAAAATTGGGAAAAGAATTTAAGCAAAGCCAAAAAAGCCAAATTTTATTATTAATTAAGACAGTTTCGCTCACATTAACGCCGGCTTATTTAAAATTATGCATCCAGCGACTGCGTTTATAAAAATAATTAAACGTATTTTAATTATTATAATTTTATAAATATTATATCATAATATTATGCAAAGAGATATTATAATGATCAGACTAAAAACAATTATTATAATGTTTATTTTATCACATTCAATTACTTACTTACTTACTTAACTATAATAGCTCTGCGACCCAAACAGAGTCTTGGCTTCAGACACGAGTTTACGCATCAAATCAATTACACAATAATAATAATTAAAAACTACGATTCATACAATAGTTAAATTACCTATTTTACGAGCGTTTAGTCTGAAAATTTCTTGGCGCACGCATCCACACATTAATTATCTTTTATAATTTGTAATTTATTAATATGTACTGCTATTGTTGTGTGTTAAAATAAATGGTTATTTCTTTCTTTCATTCATTTGTCTGAAACCAATATAGTCTTACAAAAAATGCTCTATCGTCTGTTATAATCATTGTGTTAAACATCCAAAGATTGCTTAGATTACAAAATGAGGTTTTTTACTTCACGTCATTGTATTAAAATTTCTAATTTTAATACCTACGTTCATATTTATTTCACTTTATTAACCAACTATATAAAATTACCAACTGTATAAAACTCTCAACATTTTTAACATATTATCGTTTATATTTCAGGACTTGCTCAAAGGTAAAAAGTCATCCAGGCAGAACAGAACAAATGGAAAGTTGAACTACCGCTACGGACAAAGTAGCAACAGCATACCACTTACTATATATAAGCCACATTATATATAAATGTACAAAATATTATTTACAGTATTCATTTTTAGGCGAAAATTCGTGTTTAAAAATGTTTGTGTACTCGACAGTTAACTGATAAATTAAGCTTCCATGAATCATTCTTAATCGTTATTCGGAAACTCGGCTATTTTTGTGGTAAAAAGACTTGGTTTATTCAATATCTTTAATGGAAAAAAATTCCTCTTAAATACGATTTTTTTAATGTTAATTTAAAGAGCTGAAAATGTAAAGGTTTCCTTCATCTCTTGACGGCTTTCACTCTTTATTACATCAAAACCAATGTTATAGTTAGATCCCTCCAACCACAATCTTTTAAAGGCGTTCACTAACATTGGGAATATTACGCAGGCCACAAAATGAATCCCTAAATAACGTAGCGTTCAATATGCACAACAGAATTTCAATATCGAAAGGTCAAGCTTCTGTAACAGTTTGTGCTTCGGCTGACTTAATTAGGCTTTTATTTTCATACTGTGGTAATTATTTAAATGCGTATATCGATAACATTATGTACTAATATGGATAATCTTTCGAAATCGTTGTCATTAATGGAAGTTTACTAAGGATTGTATAATATTATTTGCGTCATTATCTACGTAAAATTATTTAATAATAATAAGCATGTGGAAAATTATATCTTCTTATATTTGTTCTTGAATAACATTGTATTATTTATTGTATCTTATTAGATTAATACTTGATTAATATATTGTTCTTTACTTTATATTTATTTAAATAATTGGGCATTTTAATAAAGAACGTAAATTAAGGTAAAATTTTAATGAGTACTAGTTTCTAGTTTGTACTCACGATCAATACGCAAATTATAACTTTCAGCTTTTATTTAATTCGGAAATTTGCCATAAAAATTGCCAAAAGTAAAATTAGACGTAGGTATTCTCTACTTTTTGAACGTTTTTTTTTGTTATAATAATACAATGATGCGATAATAGCATCGTTTTTATGCAATGGATTATAATTAGGAACCAATTTTCCCTAATTAGAAATACGAAATGTCTGCCAATGAAGTATATTAATGACCACAGTAGGTTAATCAGATATTTGTAATTTTTAAATATTTTTAAATGATAACAAATGATTAACATTATGTTCTTTTTACCTAGGTACTGACCTATATACATAAAATGTATATCGTAATTATATTAGCAAATTATATGAGCATTGTTTTATTCTAATTTAATAATCACTGAGATACAGTGAATATAAAACATGTAAACCAAAGAACCTCTTATCATCAAATCATCACAAATTACCTCATTTTGACTTGAATATGTGTATAAGTTAATATACTCGTACCTACTAATAATATATTGTTTTTTTTCCTATCAAATCTGATCGCGTCATCATACATTTTAGAACATCCTCATCATCACATCATTTGTAAATTCTAATAACAGAAATTAATGTTGGCTTTATGTTAACCTTAGGCACCACTGATAATATAAATGCAATCTCATATTTTGAATTAAAAATAAATATGACTTTCTTCATTTTATTTCGAGATTGGACAAATACTTAAGTATAGAAAGTTTACAAACGCAGATGATTAGATAGATAAACGAATCCATAATACTTTTAATATATTCTATGAAAGTTTTACACTAATTCAAAGAAATCCAAAATACTTAATTTATTTAATTATTTCTATTAATAACTTTATTCTTAACCACGCGTTTATATAACTTGTATCCCACAGTTTATTATATCATGTTTTATAAAAATATATCATCATTAAATATCTACATAATTGACAAAAAATTATACACGTACTAAGGCTAGGTACCAAAATTGTGATGACTATCGCAAGAATATATTTTGCGCATTGCATTGTCTGAAGTGGTGTGAAATAAATAAATTATCATTATAGTATTATAATATTATGTGCAAAAAAGCATATTCAATCCCGTGGGTTTAAATAAATAAATTAAATCTTTATTTTGCCAAAAACATCTTTACAAAAATATGTACGCAGGAACTCTGTGTCAGCGTTCCTCCTTATATATTATACAACTAAGTACATTTTTTGAAGCAAAACAAAAATTCTGTTTGTTAATAAATTGTCCATTATACATATCATTTTACTCTACATTTGTAGAGAACAAATTCTCTTATTACTTTCCATATAATCCAAATAATCAAATATAGCATTCAAAAAAAGAGACCCTACACCCACCTTCGAAAGTCGGTAACAGCCTCACAAAGGTAACTTTGTGAGTGCTCATGGGCGGTGGTGATCACCCCACTAGGTGACCCACCTGCTCCGTTACCCGCTCTATTATAAAAAAAAAAAAATCATATTGAATTAAACAATAGTAAAATATATAGGTATATTAGTACGTAGTAAAATAAAGGTGTAAGAATACATAATGTAAAAAAAATTCAAAGAAGTAGGTAGGTATGTTATAAAAAGCAATTAATGTGCCTAGTTACAATCACATATTAACGATGAACCCGGCTAATCCTTCCCTTTCTTGTTTTATTAGCTACATTTTAATTCTGCACGAATAAGGGTCTGGTATTTAATTAAATATCTCAAATACTCATCAATGACGTTTATACGCCATTCCATTCGTTTTATTTCCTCTAGAAACATAAAAATGGGCGCGTCATCTGGTAAGTTTTAAGAGATCGTTAATAAACTGCTGTATTGAATCGTTTTATTGTATATCATAGGAACGGAAAAATCTTATAAGTTAAAGGCTGTATGAGTAGCATACCTTTGTCAGGGATGTTTTATTTTTACAATTACTCCTTATACTTAAAAAGAAAATATACCAAAGCAGCAGATAGACCAGATATATATTAATATTATTTTACATTAGGTATATTACAAGCTTGATTAAAAAGGTTCTTATCGAAAGTGGTAACTCAAAAAGTTCCGAATAAATCTGCATGTAAGGTAGTTTTAACTAAAGATCCCAACAAATGTGGTTAAAAACTTCTAGAAACTAGTTCCACGAGATCCTTAATACGGAATACGTCTTATATAATTACTTTTTTCAGAATCCGCTTTGGCAAATATGGTTGAATTACTAAATTATATTCATTTGCATTTTAAATAGATATGTAATAGAATATAATAAAATAATCTTTGTCTTTATATTATAAATATCAACTTATACTACAATATTTGCATTTAAAGCTGCAATGTTCATTTTTTTCTTGTGAATAAGTTGGGAATTGTTTCATAGCACGGCACTCACTACAATAGATATGCTATAAGATGTTAAAATATTCAATGTAGTATTTGCGTGTGGGTTTTATGCATTGAATAAAGAAGGGTTGGTATTTCTTATCAAATAAAAACATTTCTGTATTGCGGGTATATTCACAAAAAGTGCTTCTTTTATATTTTAAATGCGACCTTTTTATATTATCTTTATAATTTCTAAAATTATTCAAATTATCGTCAAAGGAAAGACTACATGTACCTATGTATCGGACCAATTCTTCCATAATCAAACTCAAATTTTTCTATAATTCTATCTTTGAGATATTTTCACACATCATTGAAATACCTATAAGTATATTTAAACATAACGTATGATTTTTTTTTATTTTTTTTCGTTACATACCGTACGAAGGTAGGTACCATATTTCTTCGAGTTGGTCTTATTACTTCATCCACAAATTTTACTAGGTACCAATTTTAAAATTACGGGAAATAGATATTTGTGGCTTATTCTAAGTATAGAACCTAAAAAGAGATTTGCATAAAATAAAGATATCGAATGCTTATATGTAAGGGCCCTAATATAGAAATTTATTGCCAGCTATTAAGTACCTACGTCCAGCCGTGTATATCCCATAATATATCTCACCCGGAATAATAAAGATTAATAACCAAAGCCGTTCGACACATCCTGTAACAAAATATCTCTCATTGATTCGATCTGTGACAGTAATAGAAAGAAAATAACATTTAATCATATGCTTCATCGATATACTTATAAATTTTGGTGGTTGAAGTTTGTTATATCGGCTACAATATTTAAATATATCCTCCTCCTTTATACTATTACTCAACATAGTAGGTTGCCTGAAAGAGATCACTCTGAAGTGATAAGGCCGCCTTCTGTGCTGGACTAGTTGTAAGTTTTAATTTTAAGGATTTATTTTTATTCCAACACAATAAACTGTAAATAAATAAAATAAATAAAATGATTACTAGCGTTCAAACAAAAACACCTAGGATAAGAGCAACAATATTTTAGCAACATTTCTTCGAAGGTGTGTGGAAATTGTTTCAATTTCCAAGATTCCTCTTGGGAAAATAAGGAATATTATAGTTATATTAGTATTCCTTCTCAATATTTTTAATAATATTTGGATAATAATATGCTACATTATTACAATTTTATATAACTGTATAATGTTTCAAGGAATTCCGTTATATAATTATGAGTGTCAAACGGATTTTATTACAAAGGGAACGCGTGTGATTCGGGCAAGCGTTGTTAACATAAATTAATCCTAGTATGTCATAATATTATGTTGTATTGTATTCCATACACCTGCACATAACTAAGGCTATTCCCCCATATGATAATAAAATGATTAAACTAAACTAATATTAAAAATATTTTATTTATTTATTTATTTACTAGCTGGCCCGGCGAACTTTGTACCGCCCAGTCAATGAATGTCGTGTTACCTTTGGGCTTGGAACTAATTTAGGCTATGATGAACGGAATACAATGATACAAAATAAATATAGATATAGGTATAATGGCTTTTTATTTCGATGAATAACACATATTATAGAAATAGAATAAAAAAATAATTACTTAAATACTTCAGAATATAAAAATAATTACTTAAATACTACTGTCAGAGAAAAATTACCTATTGAATTAAACTACGTTTTGCAGCCTGGGATGCACTCGAATTAACTCTTTTCGTTCTTTAACTGGTGTCGACCACAAATCGTTTCCTTTCACTTAAATTATGATAGTTCTACTTCTACCACTATCATTGGGCGACCGACGATGATACAGTGGGTAACCATCGTTGCCTGTGATGGTCTTTGCCGTCAATTTTCGTGGATACCTTTTGGAACACTCGCTGTCAACCATGCATGGTGATTGGCGGTTGATGGTGCCACACGGTCCATGAATCATATTCGTGATTAGAACATCATGTCATGTCGGTCTGGATCGGTAACAGGATTAGCAATCCCCGCACATACAATTTTTATCTGCCCGAACTCTTTCTACTAACCAAATTAAAATGTGTGCATGCTGCAAGCCTTATTTTTGTCATTCGATTGAATACATCCATCATTGAATAATCCCAAAGATGTGTTGCTTTTGTAACTCATAATCGGATTTTTTGCTTGAAAACATGTGTGGTAATGTCGAGCCGATCACTTGATATCTGTCCGGGAAGCAGCAGTTGAATAATTTCCATCCATTTCGGATTACATGTAAATATTGTAATGAATAGATCTGGCCGACCATAAAGACGAAAATATTATGTATGTCATTGCATCTTGCGCATATTCATGACCTGTGTATGTCGCAGTAAACAGACCAACATTTTCTGCATCTTCTTCTCTGTGCTAATTGCATCGCGTAAATGGATGTAATCTTCAAAACGCAATTTAGCTTGGTTCGAACCAATGAATCAGGGGCTCCGTTTCAATTTTAACGTTATATACATAATAATATTATTATGTCAACGCAATATTGTTGAAGCAGTCGACGAAATTGCAACAAATTTTAATTGTCAGAATTTTTACATTTTTATAGAATTTCTTTTTAATAATTAAGCGAACTAACCTTCTTGGTTAGATTCCTCACCAAAAATACCTTATTAATTTCTGAAAACACGCGTAAACACAATCATTTGAGGAATTTTAGCAGTAATTGTTACACAAAATAAACAAGTATATATAAAATTAATCTTAAAACTAAGTGTACAATTTAAGGAAGGTAAACACCACATGCATACATTTTAATTTTAAAAGGTTTTATACAGGAAACAAAAAATACATCTAAAATCTTAAACTAAGTGATGGACAAGGTACTTAAATTTATTTAACCTAAGGGAGAACATATTATCTAGATCTTTAGCAAATTCATTGTAAATTCTACAGAGTCTAGGAATCGGAGAACCAAGGACAGTCCTACGTAATGGGGGAGATAGAAGGTTAACGGGATTTCGGAGATATTTAAAAGGAACTTTAATTTTGAATTTAGATAGCAACGCCGAA